>BMAW01105933.1:6509-39107 GCA_019974015.1 Nephila pilipes | reverse complement strand
CCTAAAACTAAAAATACTTTTGCATTATACCTCATGTCTCATATATATTGTGTGTGTGTGTGTGTGTGTGTGTACATAATTCAAATAAATAAGAATATCAATGTAAAGGTGAATTTTATATTGAAAACTTAATGTTTTCATTGAAGATAAGAGAAATTCATAGAGGAGTTTTCTAAAATAAGCTAATTTACCAAAACCTTATATTTGCTGAGTTAAAATCACACTCTAGACACAAATCATACTCATCTCAAAATTTCGAAAAATGGTAAAACAACAAAAATGATACCCGACCCGAAATATTCTTCCGAATCCCACACTATGTTACGTGAGGATACTAAGGTCCGATTAAACGCATAGTAATTATAACTCCTTTTTATACAATAGTACAAATTTTTGCAAAACTGCTTTATACTTTAAAAGTAATGAATTTTATCAAAAAATAGTTTGCATAAAGTGCAGGAATTTAAGCATTTCAATTTCAGAACGAGGCAACTTATTCATTAATAATCTGAGTAAATAAAAAAAAATTCCCCTTTAACAAATTATTCTTAAGTTTTTATAAATATTGAACTCATAAACCTTCATATATATTTAAACTGTAATAAAACATGATACATTGTTGTTTGAAAAAACATGCTATAAAAAAACTATTTTTAAGTAAATGCACATAATTGCAGGAAAAGGTTACAGTTATTAAAAATTCTGAAAAATTAAATCATATAATTATTAGATTTTTATTTTTTATATAAAGATTTAAAAAATTTAGGGAAAGTGACAGTAAACATTTAAATTCTTGTAATCACTGAAAGATTTAATGGGCAATTTTATTCATTTCAAGGTGGATAATTTTGCAGAATTTTCAATTTTGTAATTGAGGTTAGGAATAGAAAAAAATTACAAAAAATGTGCCTTTATAATAAATATTATTTTAATTGAATTTAAGAAAGTTTTCCAACATATTTAACATGTAATTTATTCTAAGTTTGTAAAAATAAAAGTCGATTCTGATTCCAAAAGTCTCTAAAGAAGGAAATATTTCATAGATAATCAAAATATTAACATTTGAAATAGTATTTCAAAAGAGTTGATCCAAAACACAATTAAGATGATTCTTATCGGAATTTTAAATTTCCAATTCTTTTCCCTAGGGTCTAAACTAGTATATCTAGAATTTTTGCTGATCTTTCTCTTTTTTGTTGCAAAAAATAATCAGCGTCTTTATATATTATTTTCACTTAAATTATTTAATTTCTTTTATAGTTTTGATATGGGATTATTAGAACAATATTTTATAAGCAAATCCTCGAGAATTATTGTAATATAAACTAGATTCAATATTGCAAATATCTTCGCTCATGCTGTGAGAGTTTTCTTAGTAATAACGAATATTTTATTTATTAAAAATATTTTACTGAGTCTTATTTAGCAATACTTTATCACTAAATCGGTTTCAGTCTGTAAAAATATTTCTTTAACTAAATTTCAAAAATCATAGTGTAAGCTATACCTGCAATGGGAACAGCAGCCTTGGGACAGCAGTCCCATTTTCCGTCGTCTTTCTTGCAGCATTCAGTTGTTCCGGGACACAGGTGAAGTTTGTCGGGACAAATCTCGATGTCAAGATCCTTGAGGTTTTGACCCATCATTGTTTGTTCCGGTAGAGTGGTGTCCGGTTTCTTCTCCAAAGTTGAAGGCAATACATCTGCAAAGTGACGAAAGAATTGTAACATATTTATATGGAAACGTTAATTATTTAATTGATCTCTTCATGAAGCATTAAGGGAAATGGAGGGAAAAAAGATTCGGTTTATTAGAAAAATTTAGCGAAATTTTAAGAAATTTGGAAATTGTTACAAGATGATTAAAGCAAAAATAAGGAATAGTTTGAAATTTAAATAATTTTTATCAGAACTCACTTGGTAACGCTGAAGCAAAGCCTAAGATGAAAAGTGCCACCACAAGCGACATTCTGTAAGGGGAAAAAATGGATTTTTAAAACATTTTAATATAAATTATAAAGGATCAATATAAGTTTTAAGTAATAATTTAAAATCTTTTGAAGTAAACTTTAATTTTTAATATAAGTCTCTTTCAAGTAATTGTAATACCTTTAAATTATTAAAGTAAATACATTAAAATAGCGAATAAATCGGATAGTTTTTATACATATATATAATTTCTTTCTTTTTTAAAAAATGCAGTTCTCTTTTAACTTAAAAGTACCAATTTAAGCACATAAAGAGAGTTTTTAACTTGAAAATTCTTTTGGCAGTTTTAAGGTTACAGGAACTTAGAAATATTTTTAGAAACACAGTTACATAAATTACTTATACTTTTTTACATTTTAATTAACTTTTGTATTGAAAGGAGAAAAACAGATTTCTTTTCTGTTTAACTGGCCTAACCATTTTTAATAATAATGACCCAAAATATAAGTATTAGAAATTCTAAATATAATAAATTATACGTAAATGATGCGTCACTTTATTATCTTACAAACAAATTAATGTAAATGAAATTATACAAAAAACATACACTGACTTTATTTCCTTTCATTCCCTTACATATTAACTATAAAGTGTATCAGTTGATAAAATGAACACGTAATGTTTTTTTAAATTCTTAATATAATTCTACAGGTTAAATTCACAGAAGCTTTTTTTTTTATTTTGTTTTGAAATAAATATTTCACATGAAATGTTTTCATTCAAGAGTTATAACGTATAAATTACTATACTGAGTTTTCTTCGATTCTGTATCGTTTTTATTTAAATAAATATTTTCATGTAACAAAAAAAATTCTATAGAATAAAACCAACGTTCTAATGTTTAAAAAAAAACATGAAAACAAAAAGTTAATATCAAATACTTATGTTATTATAACATTAGTAACGATGTCAGTTTATGCAATGACGAATAGTTAAAATATATGTGACTATGTTCAAAAAAAGAAAATCATGATCTGCCAGAATAGCCTATTTTTCTATTCAAAACAAAATTTCTATAAAAATAAAAATCTTTTATCATCTGCATAAATTCAGAATGCCCTATGACTTTCTATGATAAAATATATAAAATTTTAGAAATTAAAATTTACTACATTTTTTTAGATAATTATTAAATTAAAAAATAATTATAACAGTTGGGTATAAATTAAAAAATAATTATAAAAGTTGCGTATTAGCGCTTACCCAATGGTGTTCATCGTTGAAGGTGATTTGCAAATTCTGGCCCTAATAGTGACAAGAAAATCTATGATGAAATTTAGAAAAATTCAGTCCTTTATATATTTCTATCTATTTTGATCACATTCATTTTCCTTATCTTCAATCGATAAGAATTTTCATTTTTGTTGGATTAACAAAACATTTCTATAAAAATTAAAAAAGAAGTGAAACTTAATACTCGAGTGCATACTTTTAAAAATAGTTGAAGTAATATTAAAGTGATAGTTCGTTTCAAGTGGATCAATTCAAAGATAACGTATCTGTGTGCCATTGTTTAACTTACATTATTTGTGTTTATCCTTTTTTTTTCTTTATTATTTTAATACACTTTCACTAAAATACCTTATTTGTAACTTAATACGTCTCAAATGACAAAAATTGTACAATGCTTTTTTTCTCTCCTTCTATTACAAGAGTGATCTGATAAATTAGAACATGTGAAAATGTAATATAGAATTGTAAGATATGTTTCAGTGTAAAGAATCTTGAAGTAGTGTTTAAAAATATCTAAGAAACACCTTGCAGAAAATTGCTTTAAATCCTATAAAAATTTGATTTGAAATCTTGTTATATTTTATTATATATATTACACTTCCTTACCTTGGATAGCAATCGTGATAACATAAATATATTTATTTGTGAAACAAAACATATTAATTTATAAAATATGACATTTCTCATATTTTATGCCGCAAAAAGAAATGTATTTGATAAAAGATACACAGTAGATATCGTTATACGAGAAATACTTTTGTATGAAATTAAAACAATACGAATTACAAGGAGTAAGTAAATGTAAAAAAAAGGCAGTCTCGTTTGCAAATCTTGTAATAGTTTGTAAAGAAAATATTTAGCATAAAATTATATTATTTATGTTAGCATATAATAATTTGAAATAATTCATTATCTGTAATATTAATTTTATAGTTTTAAGTCTGTTTATAAAACTTCAATTTTCCTTGACAAGTCTGCGTAATTAAATATTTCTAAGCAATCTCCTATTGAAACCTTTTATTACTAATCAAATACAGTTTTTTTTTTTAATTTTGTTAAGCAAATAGTCGCATTTAATACGGGAATATTTTTTTAAGTTAATTGAAATGTTCCACTGTTTAATTAATAAATTGTGTTTATAAATTTTAAACTTATTTCCTTTGAGTTCGAATAATTTACAATGTTTGTTATTCTTAAAGTGTTTATAAATTTTTGTATTAAATAATACTTTTTCATGTTTTACTTCACTGACGATCTAATGTGTTTTGCTTAATAGAAAATTCAGGATTTTCTAGATTTCAAGAATTGTACAGAAAATTTATTTATTTCAGAGTTGAAAAACAACGATTCTACTAACAAAAATGTATGTACAAAGGAGAACCTTACATTTTCAGACTAACAAAGAATATATGTGTTATATATATAGGTAATCATATTTTACTACTGAAACGCATATATATTTCAGAACTTTCATTGTTTTCCATTACTTTATATTTCATGGTGGCGCATGACTCAAAGTATCTATTTTTATTATTTAATAATCAGGCAATGCATTTAGATTGAATGTCCTTTAAAATATTAATATATGAAACATGAATCTCTTTAAAGAATATTCATGTTTCTATATTATCAATTTTTTTATTCTACGTATTAATATATGATAATATTCGAACACTTCAAATTATTATTTCTAAGAAATACTCCTCACACTTAAACATAAAATAAAGAATTTGTGATGGGGGTCTTATAATTATGTTATAATAAAGAAGAAAAAAACTGATCATTACAGCCCATTTATTGCGGAAAAACTGGCTCTAGAAAGCTTACAGCTTTGAAATTTTATGTAAATTATCAAATCACAATTATAATAAATTCATGTGTGGCTGTATTATACACGGTATCCCATAAATTAAAGAACGAACTTTTAAGGGAAGGTTGAGCACATTAAAAGGATTGAAAATTACATAACAACCCCTAACCAGACAATTAATAGGAAATATGCAGCAGAGTTGCATAAAGGGAAAGAACTCAAGGTAGAAGCTACTAGAAACATTCATTGCACTTAAATATTTCAAGTATTATAGTAAATGATTCCATTTCAATATATTGTGGGAGATGTTGAACGTTCCCATTCTTTTCAAACTATGCATGCATTACACTGATAGGCCAGGGATTAGATTAGATCCATTTCAGACCCATCCGTTGTTTCATGCACAACAGTCACTTCTCTTAAGTCTCCCCCCCCCTAAAAAGTCCAGTTTACTTAAATCCGTAGAACATGGTGGCTAAGTAATCAGTCGATACATTACTGACCGAATGACATACTCAAATATTTCCAAACATTTCTAAAAGGAAGGAGGGTTGGAATCATATATCAGATACTTTGCTGATGTCATAGGTGATAGCAATTGGTAAAATCCGAATAAAAATTAAAAAAAAAAAAAAAAAAACATTACAGGTGTTCAATCCGAAGCCATGTGCATCTCGCAGTCACATATCATGAAGGCTAGCGTGAGCCCGAAAATACACAATGTGTTTGCTAAGCACACCATTTCGCATGAAAAAAATTACTATTGAAAAATATTCTTACGGCAGTAAGCGCGTCAAGTACGCAAATTCTCGTATTCCTCTCTATGGCATCCACCACAGTCTGTTTCAAGACAGACGTATGAGTCCTTCGAGGCCTGTTTTCTCTAAACCTGTCTCCTATTAAAGGCTTATTTTCTCAAAATTGGGATGTCCATACGAAATTAAATGGTAGCCCGGAATATGTCTCTGTTGAAACCATTCTCGATACAGTCGTTGAGCTACTTGGGCGTTGAAATCAACTAATCCATACACTAAGTGCATGTCTTCCAACCTTTTCGTATAACATTACACACTCTTATCAAGACGATTATTACTCGAGTGACAAAAAAAATAGATAAATCCCCTTTAGCGCTTTCGTGAACAGCGCAGCTACCACGTATGGTGACGTTTTCGGTCAAGGATTGCTATAGAATTCTTAGTTACTTTTATTATGTCCTACCACCTTCTTAAGTTTCTATCAATATTTATTGAACCCCTATCTAAGAAAATTATAGTATTAAAATCGTGTAGCGTTTAAGCAAAATTTGAATTATAAATAACTTATTGAAAATGGAAAAAACTTGATTCGAGAAAGTCGAATACAATAAAAACGAAGAGTAATTGAAAAATATTAAATTCAAAGTTATAAAAGTATCTTAGCATAAAAATAACAGATGATCAAAAATTAGTTTAATTTAGAAAACTTTTGTAGCTTATGATAGATGATTACTTAAAGCGTGTTTTGAAATAAATAATTCTTCCGTTAAATTCAGTTGTAAGTGTTTGCGTATGCTACTATTCCTTTAAATTAAACATGTTTTGAAATTCTGAAAATAAAAAAAAATCCGTATGAGAAGGTTGAAATCCTGCTGAGACACTGAAGCAAAATAGAAAATGATACAAAGATAGTTTTTAAAATTGTTAACTTCCTTATTTTTCTCTTAATATATATGAATGTACATCTATATTTCAACTTAAACCACATAGAAATTATGAATTCTGGTTGGATGACTGGTAGGGAATGTTAAAGTTCTTGAAGTTTCAACGAAAATGATAGATTTTTACATACTGAAAAACTTTTCATGATGGTTCCATTCATATGTAATAATCAGTAACTCTTTATGAATTTGACCACATACATTATCATGATATGCTCATATCCAATATCTGGGTTTTTTTTAAATTTGTGAATATTAAACAAGGAATGTTTATGGGAACATTGCTAAAGCATTTTGCGCAAGTAACATAAAATATGGAATTACGCTATATATTTGATTAACTAATGTGTCCGGGACTCGAGGAGTGAAACATTCATGACATAAATTAAAATTAAATTCTCATTTTTATGTAAATCGATTATGTCTCTAACTTTCAGCATGAGCTGTGTAGGTAATATAAGCCTCTACTTAAAAATAAATTATACAAACAATATTTAATCTTAATTTCCGACATATTCCACATTAAATCTTTATCAACTGTCATAATAAGAAGTCTAAATATATATCCTGCTCATAGGCTTTCATCGCTTAATTGACAATTTATTAACATAGCTCTCAGAAGCACCATGAGGGCTAATGGCGACGGATCTCGTAATTTTGAATCTCGTTCAATTGAAGAGGGTGGAACCTAATTTGGTATCTCCCTCTATACCACAGCAACGGGATAATATGGAGTTTCGAGGGATTTAACGTCCATATGCCCATCACACGGCATATCAAAAAATATATATAAATAATGTTTCGAAAAATCTAAAACCGTCGTAGTACACTTTGACTGATTTCAATAAGAAATTATGGAAGAAAGAATAATTTGTTAAAATATTTAAAATTCGTCTATTTATGGTTCAATATGCCTTACAATTGATGAGGATATAAGTTTTATTTAATCGTATGTAACAATCCTATTTTCCTGAATATATTTGATACATGATTATTTGTTCCTAGATGGGGCTATAAATTCCATGATATAAAACAAAGATATCTTCAGAGTATTCAAATATTTTAGTTAACGTCTAACAATAAGATTTTTCGGCTATTATCAACAGTTAAAAAAGTCGAAAATACATTTTGAGAAAAAACAATTTTTATCTTATTCCTGACTTTATAAAAAATTCCTCCGTTTGTTAAACTGCATTCTTAGAATTTAGAAGCGTTCTATAATTCTGCAATTTTTCTGAATAACATAAAAGAAAAGGTTCCATTTGGCATTATAGAATAGAATTCATTATTTAATACATTTTAGTACAGAACAAATGAATTGTTTCTGACAGAAATTAGTCATATAACAAAATGAACTACTCTTCATATGATAGGGAAGTAAAAACATAATATTAATTTCGAAGTGTTTTTTTCTCTTAAAAACTGTTCCGAAGTAAGGTACTTGTATTAACTCGCAAAGGCAACCATTATTCAGAATGGGTTTTTAAGAAATAGCATTGATAGGATCATGTCACCATTTTTTGAGAAGCAAATCCCTCAAAGATATCCGGGTGAATTTATTTCTTTAAAAACTATTTAATTTATGAATATAAATCTGATGTGCTTTGTATACATGTCTAAGCAATTTCAACCAAGAGAATTTGCATCAACGTAAATTCAAAGCTAATTTAAATATACATATTTCGCTCCGTAAAAATTATACTGTTACGTAATTTTAATGAAGACTTATCATAAGAATATTATTAATTTTCACGCTTCATGACGATTGCCTCATTTGTGTATGAGTTTTGCTTTACTTTTAAGCGTTTTTTGTTATTTTTATTTTTCGAAATATTTAGCTCCAGTGAAAAACATAAAAGTGCTGAAACTCCAAAAAACAATTCTTAGTTACGAGGTGAAAAAATGCCTGCAGATAAAACTAACAATTCTAAAGAACCACTTGAAAAACAATGCCAAATATGTGAAAGTGCAACTGGTTTTATCAATATCTTTACCATTCTTGAGAGACTTGCACTTTCCTAACAATTTTTATTTTATTCCAGATATTTTATTATTGACTGTAAAATAGAAATTTGATGAAGAGGTGATAACAGGATGAAACGTTACAAATTCTTGTGGTATATAAAGGGATAAATTTCGATTGAATATATATATTCGATATTTTAAGTTTTGAAAAAGATCGAAATATTCAAGCCTTAGCTATGAATTCTTTTGGGTAAGTTCGGTATTGCTTTTCATGACTTAACTTTATTTTAGCTACAATTTTGTCATTTTTGCAATATTTCATAAACAACTTGTAGTGTGAGTTCATTTAAAGAACTAAGAGAAACAAATAATGTGATTTGAATTGCAAACTGCTTTTATAAATGAGAAATTATTGTGTATTTATGTTTAAATTTAAATTTAATATACACTGGAAAATTAAAATGTGTGAAAGGAAAAATTTACGATTTTAATGTAATGAAATTTACATTGAATTTATAATTTGAAGTTCCGAGTAAAGTTTTACTGATCTGTTATCGACAAACTGAAGTATGAGATTTGTTTCATTTTGAGTTAACAACAAAATACAAACATTGATTTTAATCATCTGTCCCCATAATGTGCAAAGGAGAAGGTTTCTGTAATCAAAAATGCTTTATAAAATATTTACGAAGAACATATATAATCTTGAAATATAAAGGTCATGACTTTTTTCCCAAAATTCCTTCTCAATTATCATAATCATTTAATATTCAATTACTGTCTAAGTTGTGCTTGAATGTGTTTTCATAACTTAATTATTTTATTTGACATATTGAAAAACTACTGTATAAATATCAATGAGCATTAACTATTATTTAAATTAAGTTATCCCCGGAAAAAAAGTTAATAAAGGATTTTTTTAAATTTATTTTAAAAAAATAAGGAATAAATAAGAAAATATTCTGATTTCAAACCTTCTATTTCATGAATGTCAATAAAGACATGTTGCTTGATACTAAAACAATATATATTTACTTACAGATAGCTTTCTGCATACATATTTGTCTCGATACTGTTTATACATGTTTCTCTTATAATTCTGATTTTGATAAATATGTAGTTCTATACTTGCTAAGTATTTTATTTTTATGATTATTTGTGAAATTTAAATAATTTCAATTTTCTTCTTATGTCAAAGGTTAGTGTAAAACTCTATGAAATTGACAAAAGATAATTTTTTTTAAATTTATTTTCAAAGCATTAACCGATTCAAGACAAAAGGTACAAATCGAAGAAACTTTTAAACATCATATATAATAAATTAACGATGCTGACATGTGTAATTGAATAAGAACTAAAAATACTTTTTAAAGGATTATTCATCAATACTGACTCCTTATCAATTATTATTCTAGTATAATACTTTTTGTAAATCATAAAATTCTTCCTTTTATTATGTGTAATATATAATGCCAAGAAATTTCTATAAATGATTCATAATAAAATATTAGATAAAACATAAATATACGCAAAGAAATAAAGATAAAAATGTTCTTACAATGTCTGGAACTTTTGTAAGTTGACTAAGCAGGCTATTTGAATAAACTCAAATATTATAGAAAATTCAGCACCTGAATGCTTGGGATACAATCATATTTATATTTTATTACAGAAAGTAATTTTTAAATTCAATATTTAAAACAATTAATTTAAACAACAACACAGGAAATAAGAAATGTTCAGAACTTCATCGATAGAAATTTTCAAACAGTTTTCATGATTACAATAATCTATAATTATTTAATCATTTTCCAAGCTTTGTTGGAATTTTTATCTTGTAAGAAAGTAATAGATATTTCCCTAATTTATGCTTAAAATATTTTAATTACATTTTTGGTAAGTTTAACATCAGTGAGTAACAAGAATTAAATTTGTTAAAAAATAATCAAATAAAAATTATGTCCCATTAAAATGACAAAATAAAATGTTTTATTTTTGAATTCCAATCATATGATTTTATGTACCAGTTTTAACAAAATACATTTTATAAATAAATAAAGTTAATACATATATAAGAAATTAAGAATATACATAAAGTTTTTTTTAAAAAAAAATGTTAAAAAAATATATATTTTAACCAATATGAATGAGAAGCTAAAATACTTTTCTGAATTTTACTTATTGTCGGTATTTAAGAAATAGAGAGGAAATTATATTTAAATGAGCTTCCTAGTAAAATGCGCGAATTTTTATGAGGCCTAAATTTTAATATATGAAAACGAAATATCGACAGCAAAATAAAATTTAATTCGTTTTGTTAAAGTAAATTATGAATTTCAGTACGGCGTATGTTAAAAAATACACGAGTTGTTATATTAATAACAATGCTTTTGTAGACTGAACATTTTGGAGTTATATTTAACATTTTTTTATATCTCACTTTTAGTATGTGTATAGTTGCATCAGTTATGCTGATTGGGCTTGTATCAGCATTGCCGAGTGAGTATACTTTTAAATTTGTTTTTTATACTATTGAAATTCAAATGCTATCATTAAAAACACGTTAGCATAAAATGAAAATATAAATATTAGATAAACATTTAAATAGAGTTCCTTATTATTGGTATAATAATATACTTATTTTTTTGTAATACATTTACTTGAAAATATTAATTTATAAAACTATTAGTAAAGCCTGAAAAAGTTTCCAATGCTTCTACAGAAATATATTAATAAATCGAGTATTTAGAATCTCATAATGAGTGATGATCCGATTTCACAACTAGTAATAGGGTCATTGTTCGATTCTTTATTAATTCTTAGAAGCAACACGAGGGCTATTGGTGAAGGATTCGTAATTTTAAACCTCGGTTAAGTAAAAAGGATGACACCTGAGCTGGAGCCTCCCTTTCTAAGTCTCTCACACCATACCGGTTTGAGAGCTTGAAGCCATGACAAATTTAACATGCAGCAGCTCCCCTACACAGTGACTTCAGAGCTTGATAACTACCTGACAAATGGACAACGTCGTCCATAAGTTTGCGACATTGACCACTAGGTCGCCTCCGCCACATTCTTTTTATAGTACCTCAATCAAAGTACAAGCAAGAACAATTCAGTAAAAAGAATTAGGCAGTCGAACCTTCAATTAATTTTATTATCGGCTTAAAAATAGTTAAAAATCAATCTGGATATTGCGATTGCAGAGCAGAGCCCTTCACGCGTCCTTATCTAAAGATTATTATAAAATTCTGCTTAGCTTACAAATAGAAAACTGGGTCCCTGTCGATAATCAAACTTCGTAAGCTAAAAGGAATTAAATATCCGTATTCATATTATTACTTTATACTAAACATCAAATACTATAATCTCATATTTTCATCGTAAGAAAACGTCGAATCACGTTGTTGAAACGGTCCAATCTCTCTTTCTGCTACTCTAACTTTAAGCTCTTCGCAACTTATATATGCTAACCGATCCATTTTAATTAAACCCGCTTCAGTACATCAATTATAATTTACTTAAGTTATGAATCTTTCACAAGCAAAGGGGCTCAAATCGAATGATGTCATATCAAAGCTCTAAAAGGTTTGTTGACGAAATTAGTCACAGCCTCGTTATGAATTCATAATTAGAAGAAACAAATACTTCCTATACATAAAATTTAACATAATATTTTTCAATTTTATGTAAATATTATGAAAGTGAGCAGAAGTTATTCTAATTTTATAACTGAATTAATAAAATCAATCGTTATTAAACATACCGTGCTATATTCTTAAATGAAGAATATTTTTAACTTAATAATAGATAACGTTTTGTTTCATTTTTCAATACTTTTTCACCAATGCATTTTTGAAATTTTCATGCATAAATTATCAATCACGAAAGTTTTATGCCTGTGAATTAAATTTGTTTTTATGAAAGAAATTTCACAATTTAATTTCATCGTAATTGCATGAATAACAATTACTGAATAACTGCTTGTGAACTACGCCAACAATCAGTTAAATTGTTTTAAAGCGTTTTGAAAAGTATTTTTGAATTCCAAATGTTTCACATTTTATTGTTATTTTTTAGAATTATTAATTTAATAATGCGTTTGTAAAACCCTACATCATATTATTGAAAATTAGCTTCATTTGGAAATAAATCTGAAATATAAGGTTGAACTGTGTGTGATTAATTTAAAATGATATACACCCAGAGTAATAGGAGAGTAATCTTCATTACTTGAATATTGAATAATTTTTATTACGCATTAGATCTTAATAGGTTAACATAAAAATTAAATTACTGACTGTGTGGATGAAATATAATTAAGTCGAGGAAACTATTTTTTAAAGAAACTTATTGTGCTATCTAATAGAAATTCTTAGATCTAGCAAAGTAGTCCGTTAAATTTTAGTTTTATTTTAATAGAATATCTCAGTTAATTTTGTTCAAACAAAGTATAAACTAAACATCCTAATTTAATATTATTACATAAAATTAAAAAAATTATTCAAGATATCTAATTATCCGAAAAGCATAGAACTTTTACCGAAATTTTTATTTTTAGTCGTCATATATTTTTAAATATAATTGGAGATGTCTTTGAAGTTAAAATGCCCTCATTTTGAGGTTTTGAAATTTAATTTCTCAGAAAGTTTGAAAAATGCTTTTTTTGTCATCTATTGATGAAAATATATAAAGTGCATCGATGCTGTATTTTATTTCAAATAAATTGGAAAATTATATAAAAATTTCAATCATCTTTTTCGAATGAACTGAAAAGAGCCAACAAAAAGAAAAGAACACTGAGTGATCCTTCTCTGTTTCAGATGAATTATCTGCAGTATTTGCGAACAAACCCGATACCTCTTTGCCCCAGAATACAATGATGGGTCAAACTCTTAAGGACCTTGATATTGAGATATGTCCCGACAATGTCCATCTGTGTCCAGGTACAGCTGAATGCTGCAAAGGAGAGGATGGAAAGTACGACTGCTGCCCCAAAGCATCGGTTCCAATTGCAGGTATGATGCTAATATTTCCTCAACAGTTTTAATACAATGAAATTCGATTCCGGGATATTATTTCTAAAATGTTTCTGCTGCTAAGTTGTACTTTTTCTTGGTATAAACAGAGGACCATAATTTTAAGCGCAATTTACAAGATTTATTCCTTCTATTTTCGTAAGGGAAAAGAAACATTAATTTAAAATGCTTTGTTACTAATTCAGTTATTTCAGTTATTCATTCTCATTCACCAAAGTAAA
The DNA here is from genome assembly GCA_019974015.1 of Nephila pilipes. Classification (NCBI taxonomy): domain Eukaryota; kingdom Metazoa; phylum Arthropoda; class Arachnida; order Araneae; family Nephilidae; genus Nephila; species Nephila pilipes. Next base: position 25,155 of record BMAW01105933.1, on the reverse strand, counting down.
GAAATTTTCACTTAAAACTTGGTTCAAAGTAAATGAAAAATTGATTTTCTATTTTTCTTAACAAGTAATTTTGACTTCAGATGATTACAGCTTATGCGAAATATGAAATTTAATAAATTGCATTGCAAGAAAGAAATCAGGAGAAAACTTTTTAAAAAAAATCTCAGAATGAAAAAAAGAGAAATTACTCATGACAAAAAATAGTGCATGAATGGTACTTAGATATTATTCCTAAATACAGTACTTTGAATTATTATTTTAAATCACACATTTAACGAAATTAACCTAATTTCATGAAGTAACCAATCAACTACAACAATTTTCTAATTAAAAGAATTTTTTATTCAAATTTTCTCAAAATATATTATGATTAATATTTTACTGTATTCCTTAAATTTTAATAATTAATCAGAAAGTCTTTCAATGCACAAAAACCCCAGTTCTTAAAAAGGAAAGTGATATTAAAATGGCAAATCTCCACAAAGAAAAAATATATATTGTTTTTATAAGATTTCCATTTTAGAAAAAATTTCTATAAGTCTTTTATAATGAGCAAATTTAAAAAAACCGTTTATGCTAATTTTCTATCAATTTCTTTATTTGTGAAATCCTGTTTCAAGTATTCATTAATGCTATAAAACTATAAAACTATGTCTCACATTACCTTACTATTCACAGTAATCTAAAGAGCATATTTAACCAGATTATTACTTTATTCTCGTTCTTAATCATATTATAGGGTTAATATATTTATTCAGAAATGGATGAGGTGAATTTATTACATCTATAAATAATTTATCTATATTGTGTTGAAACAGTGAAAACGACATTTCATAGTCTTCTCTCTCTTAAAAAATCAAAACATAGTTACATGGAATAAATTAATTTACACCACCGTTAAATTTCAAAATTGTGTAATTTGTTTTGGAGATGTTGGTAAAATTTTCTTTCATTACATGTTTACAAAGAGAATAATCTAATTAATATGCTCTGTTATTATAATGAATTGATTTTTTAATTAATTTGAAAATCTTTCTTTTACAAAATAATCACGATGGCTTGATTAATATGTACGTTCACAGAGGGATTTGAATTTTACTTCTATTGAAGATTAATGCATTCTATACTGGGGTTACTCCATGCGTAATATAACTGGACTTTAAATTAATTGTATTGTTTGAGTATACAATAAGAAAGCAAAAACAACGAAACAAAATAAGGTATAATGCACAGAAATCATTTCAAAAATCTCTAGATCACTCTAGTTAGTCTTTCTTTTTTGCTCTAAGATAATCTTAAATAAGGAAAAATAAAAATAAGAGATTTATGTTAAATAATGTTATATTGTTAATCTAAATTTATGTTAGTATGTTATATAATAAATTTATGTATGTTATTTGAACTTTAATTATACTTAAAATATTAAACCTTTTTCTTAGGGGACTGTTGCCACCAATTGGGATTCATCTGGACGTGCTGTACATCTCTCGTACCTAAATGCCATTGGTGGGGATGCTGGTGGACATAAATGCATCACACTTTTCTGCTTTTCATCAAACACTTAAGAATGCATTCATTTCGTTGCACTTGGTTGAAATGAATTATGTGAACAACATTTGTGAATTGTTTTGGAAATAAAATGAGATACAAGCAAACGTTCTTTTGAATTTGTTTGAAAAATAACATACAATTAAACAGTAATTCATGTATTTAATTATTCACGTTTCTCTTCATTTAAGATCACATAATCTAGAAATTTATTTATTAATTCTAGAATATTACTGCGTTCTTTACGTTAATGACTTGCAGTAATAATTAAATCTGATTAAATGTTATGCTCGTGAGTGTTACTTATTATCGTAACAGAAATTTTATCCTGAGTTGCCTATAGCATACAGTTCAAGTTGCATAGGTTTACTTTATTAAAACTTGTTCTTTTTGATCTTTCTAAAAAGTAAAATTCTTGTGATACACTTCTTAAAAAATTGATCATTTTTAAATAGGATCGTTTCCATTTTTATAAATTTTACAAAGAGGCAAAAAAAACATTATTTTCCATAACATCACTTTTAAAAGGGATCGTTTCCATTTTTCCAAATTTTACAAGAGATGCAAAAAAAACCCACTCCTTTCCATAACATTTCTTGAAAAAACTAATTTTCAATTATTTTGTAGATTTAAATACATTGCAAGCTACTAAAAGCGTTTTATTTTAAAATCGTGTTAATATAAAGAGTAATCTCGCAGAGCATAAAAATAAGAAAAAGTTTTGTTCGATATCAAAGTAAATTAGCACCACACTGCAACCTTAGAAAATTGCTGTCACTATACATAAGTGATATATATGTAGGTATTCCATTAATTGAAGAACAATAAAATGCATGAGTATTATATGTTTAAGTTCTATGTTAGCTTTATTTAGCAGTTGATAGAAAACTTCTTAGTTTTGATTGAGTTAAAAAGAGTATAAAAGTAACGAACATGTTGTAATTTCGTTTCACAAATACAAATTTCATTTTTTCAGAAACTTTTGTTTACATTTGAAAAAACTGTGAGCATATTTATATAAATAAATATTTGAATTTAACTCCATTGTTTTCAAAATTGAAACATAAATCTTTTAGAGATACTTTTTATAAGAGAATATTAAGATGTGAAAATAGTTTTAGAAACGGAGCACATCAAACATCAGTTTTTATTCTGAGCTGCTAAATTACTCTTTTTAAACATTCATTTCTCCAGAGCGTCAACACTTTGATAGTCATTGGGATATATTTTTCTTTATCACCAATCCTTGGTTACAATATGGGAAACTGTTTTCATACTAGAAATATTCATTTCGATAATAATGCGGTTGACTTCTGTTATCCGAAGATAAATCAAATCCAATTTTTTTCTGTTTTAGCAGCCGGAAGAAGAAACGATCACTTCTAACATTATCCTCAACAATAACCTTCTCTTCTTAAAAAATATCTCCAAAGATATTAATACAATTTACAAGAGAACTACCATAAACTTCATCAGTTACATTCCTTAATCAAAAGAAATTTCTTTAACATTTCATCTAACTTTAGCAAAATTATCAAAGCCATGATACAGTAATAAGTGAACTAAACAACATTTCAAAGCCTTCTAAGGTATCCGCCTACCTTTAAAACTCAATATTTCGTCAAAAAGTTGATTTTTTTTAATTTTTAGTCTATTATTAAAGCCTAATTTCTTAGCTTTCTAGAACAGTTTCAATTGTGTTTCTATCTTACATAAAACTTGAGTTATAATCATTTTAATAATAGTCTGAGTCAAACTTTAGAACTAGAAGTAGCGTTCTGCTACCGGAAATGGAACTTTAATGTTTGTTTTTCATTGATATCTTACATAATATTGCCATCAAAATATCTTCCAACATACAAGACGAATTTCCCATGACCCAAAATGCAAATGAATCTTTTAATGGTGTAATATAGTTAAGAGATTTTGTTTGTTTGAAAACTGTGAAATTGGGTGCATGTGGTGCAATTATACAATTTAACTAAGGACATCAAGGCTGAATAAAAGTCTTAAATAAGCGTAACATTGAAAATCAGGCTACTTCACTGTAAAGGGATACGAAAAGTTGGATTACAATCGAATCAGGGAATTGAAGCGTTTTACAACACCTGTTACTTGTAAGCGTAGGAAAGTTTTAAAGGCCATCAGGAAGAAAAAGATAACTTATTTAAGTAATACAGATGGGAACCTTACAAATCAGGGGTCTTTTAATATTAATTTTTTATTTAATTAGGTAAGTTTATGGGTTGAAATGTATATTCAGCTTTTTCTCAAAATCAAGATTTTCCTGTTTTGCTTCAGCGCAAAACATCATATTGAAAAAAGTTATGTATATAATGTTATGAAACTTTCATGGAATGCTCTATGAAAGTGAATGCTGGACTTGAATCTCTCCTATTATTATAATTCGATTACTTTGCATTTTTTTGATGATAAAACTCATAAATTGTCACAAATGTTTACGGTTTTTCTGAATGTTAAAGTACGACTTCCTATAAATATTTAATTTTCCTGGTTTTAATTGTGAGAGCGGCACAAATCCTAAATTAAATTAAATTCATCATAATAAAATTTACAGAACTGAAATATCTCTATTAAAATTTCAGTTTTGGTCTTTTGCACAAGTGCTATTTTACTGCTATTTTCATGTATTTTTTGAGCTGAAATAGAAAAGAAATTTTTTATTTATGCAAATTTTACATTATATCTTAAGTTTTTAACCATATCTTATAGTATAAAACATATAAAAAGTTATTTTTTCAATTACTTAAAAAAATCCTCTTCGAAGGATTGAAGAATAAAAAAAAAATTGCTAGTGGGACAAGAGATAAGTGTATCGAATATAAAGAAGTGTTTTATGTGGGGAAAATATATTATGTGCATTTAAGCTAAGTTAATATATTTTGATCAGAACAAATTAAAAACTTGTATAAAACATTGAATTTGAGAAAAATTACTTAAACAAAAGTATCACAGGAAAATATATTTTTTTTTTTTGCATCAATCAAAATCTTTTAAAGCATTATTTCATAATGAAAATAAAAATTAGATAATATAATTATCAATAGAACATTATGTATTTCTATTTTTTCAAAATAATTAAAAATCTTTTGCTATAAGCAGACAAAAATAACGAAAGAAAAAACCCTAACCCTTAATAAATATTCTAAGAAACTCTCACCTCTTTTTCTATCTCATGTTTGATGGAAGTCATTGCATGTAAAATATAACTGTTTTTCAAAGTTGTCACGTGGAGTGCTTGTGGTACCAGGGATGGGGTAGATCAGTAGCTCAAATGATGTCCATTTCACTGTACCATGAATCAGATTTACATACCCATTGTGAATAGTTATCGTGCTGCTTTTAGTGTTGACATTAACTCAATTTGAATCAAGCCTATAAATATAGTAATTTGCTATTCGTTGAGATCTGTATTTCTTAAAGGATAAATAAATGTTATAAAAATAACGAGACTGACTTGAATTTTTTCTGAGGTACCTACGTTTGTCTCTCGTCGGTAAATTGTTCTCATCTCATCAAAGTCATGCCGAAAAATTTTAAGATTTTGTAATTGTTGATTGGTCGGATACTCGGGTTGTAGAGATGCAAAGAGTCCTCATTTATTTTTTAAGCTCTAAAACGTCAAATTTAGGAATATTTATGTCAAGAGTCTCACCTGTAAATTCTATTAATGTCAACGTTAGCCATTTGGAGAGTATGCACAAACAATGAAAACATACGCTCGTGAGCAAAATAAAGAGAACTTTCATATTATGTCAATTTTTACAAAAAGTATTGAACCAAAGGTACTAACTAGACCACCGAAAAATTATGCAAGTATTCGAAGTCAAATATGTAAGTATACACGTGTGTCTGCTGAGATGTGGCATTGGATGGTATATAAACGTACAGGATTGTCATGTGATTTACGTACTCATACTCCTCTACGAATTTCGCTACGTTTCTCATATGAGTTAGGTAAATTTTATAAGGTATCAAGTAATATGAGTATCCACAAACGTATGGAAGACGGAGAATTATCGGTAGATTTAAGGAGAGCCAATCACAAGAACACGTGACCACATACCTCAATGCAACACCCAGTGTCTTCTTCAATTAGTGGTGACAGTTTCAGGACACTAAATCCATATCGAAAAAACCTGGACAAGGTCGATCAAGATCCTCAATGACGAATGAGGATCGTTATTTGGCTCTCTCTGCATGGACACACGGAATGGATACAGCTTCATAGCTCTCATATGAGTTGTTTGCTGCAACTATAACCAAAGTTTCATGGTCTTCAGTGTCCCAAAGGCTTCATGAGAAAGGGCCGAATGACACAAAATCCATCGATTTTATCCTGCTTCCTGTAGTACACAAGAATGTTTAACATGTGCAGCCAACATGCTCCTTGGACTAGACATCAGTGAAACATCATGCCTTTTACAAATGAGTCGAGATTCAACTTGGACACTGTTTCTTGCGTACTTGTGAGTGGAAGATTGGACAACGGATCACCAGAAATTAACCCTCTTGGGAGAACAATTACATTTCGTCATTCCCCTGCGATAATCATTCCGGAACTAAAAGATGTCTTGCTACAAGAATGGGATCGACTGCCACAGGGACTTTTCCATTCTGTCCAAAAGGTCGTTACTCTGTATGACATATCAGGTGTTATGAACGGATATCACCATACTCATTTTCAGTTTGATATCACAACGTGGAATTTGGACATTCCTGCACTGATAACCATTAGTACAAAGAACGATTTTTGAATAGTAAATATCTTTTTTGGTTATAAATGCACATTCATAGCAAATTTAATTAAAATCAGTCAATTTATTTTTTAGGTATTCGACATACGAATAATGTGTAAATTCTCATATATTTTAATTCAAGTGTGTAATAAAATGCAGGAATGGAGATGCTTCAGAATCTTAATGCTAGTATTGCTAAAGCTCATAGGAAACAAATTACAGTCTTTAATGCTTTATAATTCGTAAATACTCAAAAATTAATAATAAATCATTGAAATGAAATACACAATGAAAAAAAATGATTCTATAATTCAAAATACGAAAGAAAGATAAATTCTTATTTACCCTCTACAAATTGAGTATGTGATATTAAATGTAATTAAGAATATAAAATACTTTTCAATGAAGAAATGAAATACGAATAAATAGTAAAACAGTGACCACTACCAGTTTTTTTTAAAAATCATTAAAAAGAAGAAAATTATATTTTTTTTATTTTAAATTAACATAATGAGAATCTAATGTCTTATGAATGTTAGACTATACTAATTATCTCAAGCATTATACAGAATATACACTTTAATACTTTAATACATTCTACCAATTTTCTGAGCATACAGAGATAACTGTTGGCATTTATGTAATCGTGATTAGCAGATAAAAAAAAGAATTTTTGCATTGAGATACCTTGAGATTTCTTTGCTTCATTCTAATCTTCAGTCCTTGTCCTTCTTTCGCTAAAATAGAAATATGATGTGTAATACCTAATGCGAATAATAAAGCTATACATTAGATGTATCAAAATCTGTAGTAATTTTATTTCTTGAAGATCGGAAAAATTACACAATGATATAATTGGATGTAATAAGTGAAAGAAATTAGTATTAATACTAAATTGAGGGAGTAATGATGAGATAGTTTTCTTGTGCTCATTATAACTTTGTATTTTTTAGAAAAAAATCTGTGATGTTGTGTTTAATAAGTATTCAAATCATACAATTAAATCAATATAATACAATCCATGAATAAACTGCTTAAGGGCCATTTTTTCCATTTAAGAAAATATTTACTTTACCATTAATATTTACTAAAAATATTTATTTTTTTTTCCTTTTAAGCATTGAAAAAGCTAACAACCAAAAGAAAAAGAATATTGGGAGCCTTTTTATTCTAATTTTCTCAGATCGAAAGACAAAATTTTGTTATTGATGAGTCACTTTTACTTTGATCTATTTAAGATCACTTTTACTTTGTGCTTTTCTGAAATATATGTTTACATCATTTGTGATGTGTTATAACTATTGAAGAAGCATTTAATTCAAGCTCTCTGATAACACATTGACTTTGAGTCACTCGAAAGAGAAGCACAACAAACGTTCGACCATACGACAGTGAAATAATATCTTCTAGTATCATACGGTATATTTAAAATATTTCAAACCATGTCTTAAGACTGTCTAACTGGAGCTCCTATTATTGCAAAATCTAAAGTAACTGAAATAAGATTACCATTTGATTATTGATTATGGGGATATAGTAGCTTCAAAAGTTCAGGAATTTATTTTCCATCTGCCATACGAATTTCACAATAAGAATGTTTGAAACAATTGTTTATACAATATGACTGACAAAGGCCAATTGCTTTTCTTACGAATTATTGCAACGTAATTTTGTGAAAATAATTGTTAGAAAGATAAATCCCCGAGTAGCGATCATAGGTATCTAAAAATAAATTAATCAATATAGTTTTTTTAATATGCCAAATATATATTAAATTCCCTCAGTCTTAACTTTAGAGATATTCAAAATACTCGTACATACTAACTATATCAGTATTTGTCAAAATTATGAGGATTATTAGTTAACATGAAATTCATCCTTGATTTTCATAGAAATGGCTGATAGAAAATTAAACATTAGAATATATGCATTTATTTTAAAAATTCTTTATTATAGAATTCTTTCAATACGTATTTTTCTTCATTTAAAGCTAACATACTAATTAAATTTAAATGACAAAAGATCAAACTAGCTTATTTTAATATAATTAAACTATTTTTAAATTAATTTATATCCCAGAAATAATATTCTCCTTTTCTTTATACATTTAAAAACTTAAAATCGAAGATAAAAATTATCTCATTCACAAGATATTTAAATTTCATTTTTGTGTTAAAACAATTCTCATTAATTAACCAGTTTAGAAAAAGCATACTTTAATTTATGAGATGTTATAATGACTTACGTAAAATATTAAATAATTTAAGGACACATTATGTTTAATCATCTATGCCCGAAATGTTGAATTAAAAGGAATATCTCCTTCAAAGTTTTTGAAGAAATGATAAAAGTATATTAGAAGATTTACACAATAATAATACTAATTTTTTAAACAAACATCGTTGATTAATGCTATTAAATTAATTTGGGACTTTTTAGTACCGTCAGATCAATAACGCTAAAGATATTTCACAGCTTTAAAAGTAAAGGAGATGTACACTTCACTACACTTTTTACTACCATGTATGACATGATACATTTCGTATGCATATTTTCGATAAAAATCACCAAAACAATTGTTTTTCATTCATACATAAAAAAATACATTAAACGCTTTAAATTTTAAGTGAAATCGACTCAATATAGATTTTTTGTGTGTGTGTGTGTGTAAAATTCACACTATCCTTAATTTTTCAGAAAGATAGGCAAGGGGCAAAACCTTGTAGGTGTACCCAAACGATCAAAAACTGATTAATAAAATCCTGCATGCAGTGGAAAAGTTGGAATTACCATTATAGCATTTCACCGTTTTTATACTCTTGGGATATTTTGGTCTTCCAAGTCTTCTTCTGAAGAATGCTGTTAACATTTTCAGATTTTTTTGAAAAATGATAATGAAACTGCTAGTGGATCCTAGATAGACATATCTTCATCAAATGAACTTTCTACAGGGGTGCTACTACAATCTTAAAAGGGTCATTGAAAGTGTGAGGTAGCCTGTTTTGCTATTAGACCACGTGTTCTAAGTATATCTGAAATGAGGTAAACAATATTCAATTGACTGAAAACAAAAATGAATATTTTGCAAATAAAATAAATTTAATCAAGCACAAAGCATACTCACTTACATTTTTACATTACGCATGAAAAGAGATATTTATAAATGGATAAAAATCAGATTTAAATTTAGTTTAAAAAACATATCTTAATTATGTAAAACAATTATTTTTTGATTCTTAAGCTAAAACGTATACACAATAGCAACACAAACCCACGGGATTTAAAAGTAATTTAAAATTAGATACATTTTCAATTGCTGCTTAATCCCAATGGTTCTTAAAAGCACCACTTCAAAAAGAAGTTTTGAAAGTAAAGTAAAGAGACTTTTCAATTTTTCTAATAATAATATTTATCAGGTCATATAAAATAAGAAATAAAAATACGGAGTGGACTTACCTAAAAATGTTGAAGTACTTTACCACAATAGCTGAATATTACATATCACACAACGAGATGGTAACTAAATGGAGGTTCATAGAAGGAAAATAATTCTTCTCAAAATTATTTTCAGCTTCACTGAACTGCTAATGGCTTCAGTCGATGATAGAGGAAACTAGTTATCATTTATCTTCCCTGAAGTGTATCGTTGGTAGTATATGAACAGAATATTTTTAATACTCATATAACTCTAATGGGAGGGGAGAATAAAGGTTCAGCATAAATGTACACCTGTCCCTCGATTTACACGGTTAATTGGTTCCTGAGAAAACCGTGTAAAGCGAAAATTAAAATTTTTGTATGAAAAACCGTATAAATCGAAAACAGCTATAACCATGCGTTTTAAACCATTTATTCAATATAAAATTAAATAAAAAACAAAAACCAAACAAAATTGAGCTAGTTATTATAAATTCAAAGTGTTTTCAATCATTTATTCAGTATAAAATAAAATAATTTTTGTGGATATTGTCGTGCCGCATCTGAATCAGCAGATGCTTGCTCACCTTTTAATTTCAGATTACGTAGAGAATGCCTTAATCTTGGTATCTTAAGGTAATCTTGACGCATATACATGCACATGTGGTGTTACCAAATCAATGAATTAAAATTATGCGGAATTTGACAGTTTGGCAATTTTTTTTTTATTTGAATTTAAAAAACCGTGTAAATCGAAAACGTGTATATCGAGCACCGTGTATTACTAAACATTCTGTACTTATTATTTCTGATATAATTTTAGATGTTCCTGGAGACGTGCTTAAAGAAGCTGTACCTAAGAATTTTTCTCCATATATTTTAAAAATATGGTACCTACATGAGCTCTTTTTCTGTAACAAAATTTTTGTTCATAATATAATCAGCAATTCATTTTAAATGGAATTTTATGGTTTCTATATCAAGAGATGCTTAGCAAGCAGCACCAAAAACAAATTATTCCAAAATTTAAATTCCTTGATACAATTTATCAATAAATATATATATTTGATCAATTAATTAAAAAAATATTACGATTACATCTCATTTTATTCATAAAATGTTTTACAAGCGCGTGGTACCCATTAATGTACAGCATACAATAATATGTTGGGTCTATTTAAAGTGGAAATGCATGGGAAATACAATTAATAGTAGTTATTAAACAATTTCAAACTACGAATAGGAAATCTAACTGAATCGCAATCTATGTGTAAGGGGTTCAGGTTTTGTACTTCCGAGGTGCTCATTCTAATTAAATAGATTGTTGTTGAAATTCTCACGTTATAGGGTTATAAATGGAGAATCCATTTCAGGTGTTAAACTCGTCACAATTACCAAACATAACTTTCAAAGACTATGTTAAGCGAAACCTTGAGACAGGCAAAAATATGCACAAACAATTTTAGACAAACAATTTAATACTTAAGAATTTAACAGTGTGGTACATTTAAAAGTTATTTAATTTTCCTAGCCTATTAAAATAAGTTTCATAGTCTATTAATGCAAGCTTAAATTACATTTATTCTAAGTCATAACTATTTTATCTAGTTTTAATTCATTTATTTTTGTGTTTATTAATAGACACAACACACATTATAGTACCGTTTCAAATTCCCACCGGAACCTTTCATTTTTTTTGTTTCCTTCCACTCTACCCAAGTAATATAATTTTATTACAAATTTACATTGACTCACATCCATTATTCTCCATTGCTTTTTAACTACCAACAAGAGAGATTTACATGCTCTTGGTATAGGAAAAATATCATGAAGGACATCAAGTTTGCGTTTTTCGACATTTCTTTGAACAGCATTCTTTGCATTTCCTCTTTTAAGTGCTCAGATATTTTCTGGTTTTTCACCTGCAGCAACGGCCGATTTTTTTTATTATTACAGAAGTAATTTTTTCATCCTAATATTTCTATGACATTGTGACGTTTGTCTAATTCCAACTCGTATGTCATCTTAAATATTAGTCTAATTGCAAATCCAAAATTCGACATAATTCTAAGCACAGATATAGTAATTAAAATAGTCACAAAGAAACAGTTCAAGGATGTTGTGAATTAGATTTAAAGCCTTATTTTCTGTTTCTCTTCAAAGGAAAATGCTGGCTACTAGTTCAATTTCCTCCTCGAGGTTGCTTTAAACTTCTATAAAATATCAAATATTACTACCGGGACACGATGCGAGTAAATCCACAATGGAGAGACTTCGACCAAACATCGAGTCCCTATAGATCACAAAAACACGCAAATAACTCTCGCACACCATTCAAGGGCTTCTCACTTCTTTGTCTTTCAACACCCCAAATTTTCTACAACCATAACCTTTCTATGACTTATCAATCTTTCTCTGTAACTCTTTTTCGATTTTATTATATCTATTCACTACATTTCTAAAGTTTACCTAATTTGCACCACCATGTTTCAATTGATTGGAAAGGAGCTGGAGACTTGAATATAAACTTAGAAAGAATCTCCATTTGTTAGTTAAGAGAAAGTTTGCAATAACCTATGTTACAAGGTATAGTCAACTGTTTTCCAAATTACTGTTTTTGTTTTGCATAGCTTGTTTTGATTGTAATAAGAATCTACATGCATAAAAACTGTAAACACATTTTTTATTTCCAGATCAGTTATACTGTATAATAAACCGACTACATGCTTACTTTGTAGCTTATTTACCAGTAGTATCTATTCCACCTTAGTTCATTATAATATAAAATTATATCTGGTTTCTTACCTTTTTTTTTCATTTTATACTTTGGCCCTATTATGCGTAATTGAAAGCAAATTTAGTGATTTTTTTTTTCAGCATGAACGAAACAAGAGACATATCCAGTTGAAACCAAATAATGAGGAAAGTATTTTTTTTTTCATTACAGAACACCTATTGAGCCTTTTTTGAAATACGAACTATCTAAAATACTAAATTTATTCTCATATGTATTTCTATGCGTATTGATAGTACGATTCGCTTAAGCCCAGCCAGGTAAAATTTCATTTTTTTTGCAAAGAAAAAATAATTAAACATGAATGAAACAGATATTAACCAAAGATATTTATCTTTTCTAGAAATACATAAAAATGAGAAAACATAACCGAAAAACATGTCAGAAAGTTAGCATGATATAAATTATAAAAATGAGACCATTAGATTCCTTTAGAATAGAAAAATTTAAATTGTAGCTAAAATTCCCTCTGGTGGTTAATCGAAATATTTTTAGTCTATCGAATATAAATATAGTATTTTGGCTCAAGTTTGTCTGTGGTTAAAGGATAGAACAATGCCGTTCATAATTCTGACACGTTTACTGGACGACACTTGACAGACTAATTGTAACACTCAAATATTAAGGGACAATAATTAAAAGAGGATTTACAGACGTCCAGTCTTTACGATGAAACCGCAAGGAAAAAGACACTACCATCGCGTGGGTCAAAACTCTCACTGCAAAAACTCTGACACTTGTAAGATTCTTTAAACTTCTTTAATTTCCAAGTAAGTCCTCAATTTTAATGCATTGCTCGTCTTAACTCTTAATGTATCTAGATTAACTTCGCCATTGATTCAAAATTTTAATCCTGGGCTAGTGTTGATTCGGTGTTCAGCTCATCATTAATTTTTTTTTCATCCAGATCGAGGATAAAAGTCCGAAAGGGTTAAAACCTCGAGAATATTTTTCCTCTTTAACTCATGTTCCCCACATATTCAAGATGTTGCTTCCGGTGAAGTCATGCCGTTCATTGCAATCTTTACTGGTAGAATACCACATAAATACTTTATTTGTGTTAATAAAATGAGAAACATAAAATAACTTTTTTCGCTAAAAATGTTAACAACTCGATCTTATAGTTCCTAAAATATTTTCTTCCTACTATTTCTGAATATCAGTAAAAAACGTCGTGCAGCGGGTTGATATACGTTAAATATGTAGGAGTCTCGTAATGGGATAGTGTGGAAGTTTGATAAATCGAGTGCTGAAATTCCAATGTGTAATGGATTGATTCATGTTAAATATGTACTTACTCGAACTCTTCACGATGACCTGGTGTGAAAGTTAGGAGAGTGGAATGCCAGTTCAAGTGTCATCTTCTTCAATTGACGATGGCTCAAACTTACAAAGTTCATCGCCAAAAGCTCTCATGTTGCTTCTAAATGTACTTTCGTGGTAATTAATTGCGTCAATAAATAGTTAGTTAATCTGTCATTCAATTTTCTTAAGGTCAGATTTTCATGTCCAGATTGAGGAACCTTTACTTGTCATAAAGTACGTATGTTGTGTAATTCCTTTTGAATTAAACAACTCTATCAGTAAAGAAGTACTTAAAGATTCCCATTCCATTACTTGAAGAAGGAGGTACTATATTGAAGGTAACTATTTTTAGCGATTCAAATAAATTGTATGCATTATTCAGTGCATAAGTTTTAGTAATTTGAAACAATAGGTAATTAAAAGACTTTTGAAAACGACCTGATTTAAAAAAAATATTTAGTAAAGATGCAAATTACTTGAAAGACAAGACTAAAATCCAATAATAATTGATGTACTGTTTAAAGACCCTTGACAAATGACTATAAAATTAAGATATTAAACACTAATTAGGGTATCTTAAGAAGAGTGTAATTGAAACAATTTTCGAAGTTATACAGCATTTAAATGTTATACGTGTTATCATGGCATAAAACTATCCTTTCGTGTCTGAATATGTGAATACGCATAAAACATCTCAAAGGTAATAACTGTTTTGAAACTGATTTAATACCCTTTGACAAGTATACACAACAAATGCTTCAAGAATTACTCTGATTAATAAAGATTTTTAAATTTTATCTCACCTGTAAAGTATACAGACTTTTGCACTTAACTTCTCCTATCGACAAATTCTCAAGTCTAAATTTGTGTAAAAGAGAAATTTATCAGATTTTTGCACTCAAGCCTTGAAGATAAAGACAGATGTGCATTGTAACGTCAGAATTATTTTTTTACAATGTTGCCACATGTCGTTTGCAGCGATCGGGATCACACCGATGTTATTGTTGCATTACAAAAAAAGTTATTAAGAGATATTTTGAAAAAGAAAAAGAACTTTATAGCGTGTGAAAAAATAATTCATATTTAAAGAAAATCCTTTTAAAAGAGAGAGACAAATTGCATTATATTGTTCTTTTATAGTAATTGATTCAAAGTGAATATTTTTCAAAAAACAATTCTGCAATAAAGATATTTTTAATATACGATTTAGAAGAAAAAAAATTTCAGACTCTCGAATTTATATTATTATTTCAGTGAATAACATTCCAACAGTTCACCACAAAGCAAGCGATACATTGTAATTTTGTGTCAAACTGTGATAATAGAGCTAAATATTGATAAAAGTTTTTATTGGTTGATTATTAATATTGTTCTGAGAAGCAACACGAGACTATTGGCATTGCTCCTCGTAATTTTGAGCCTGTGTCGAGTGAAGAGGACAATACCTGAGCCGGCATCTCCCTCTCTAAACTTCCACTCCACACCAAAGTGGGACTTGAACCTAAACCATATTTAATATATATTAGCCCCGCTACACGGAGGGTCTTTAATGGTCTCAGGGCTCGAACCCAAATCTCGAAGAAACAGCCCCGGGCGCGTGCTCGCGACCATAACCGCTACTCTAGCGTGGTCCACACTGATTAAGAAATGATTATCAGATTTTAAAGAAGTTAATCGTAACGTTACATTTTACGTTTTAACTAATTTGCGGTTTTGTGCAATGCCTCTATCTTTTACCCCAACATTGCTGTATTAAAATATCAATATAATATTGAAAGAATTTTTTTTAATAAAATGAGCTTAATATATATATATATAGTGTACTTCGTTCAGTTACGTATTGCTCTTCATTTGAAGGGGTACAAATGAGAATGATTCAAAGTTGTTTAGTTTCTTTTGATAGAAGAATTCAGATATCAATTTAATTACTATTTACTATAATAATGATACATGTGCAACTATTAACATAAAACAAACTACAATATCTACCTGCACCGATTTCTAAATATGTCTCTTTGTGCATTTTAATTTTTATCTTTTTACTCATACGAATATAGTTATTTTGATTATACAGAAAGAGTTTTATTTTCACTTTGTTCAGAAATTAAATTTTGCAATCCATTTGTTTATATGAATCCACATAAATATTATTCTTAGAAATTTTATTTTATTTGATTAAGTAAATGGTTCAAAGTCGGAAAACAATACTATTGATTCATCATTTCCACCCAATATATATAAATACAGCTGCTATATATATACTATATATATAATTTAAATAGCTCGATTGAAACTATTGCAAAATTTGAATTTATAAAGAAAATTCCAAATTTTATAAAAATTGTGCGATTTAAAAATAAAACACACATTGCCTTGATGGAATCCTGTATCATCACAGGCCACTATCAGTTGCTGCAACACCTTTTTAGAAACCATATTGAAGCAGAAGTAAGAGGTACAATAACATAGTAATTGCTTCGTATTTATATGGTTCTCTAGTATTAATCTCAGTGATTACCGTCACTGCGTTTAGAAAATGTTTGTACTGAATGGAGCGAAGCTGTTTTGATCTTCATATAGAGACATGAACCGATTAAAACATCATGATCTTCTTAGAAATCAAATTTATATAGTTGTATTAGACAATCATTGTCAGATTCAATTAATCTTTTGTTTCTCTGGAAATGATTTATTTTCTGAATGGTCAGCTTTTAGCAAATTTGTTTTATTCCCATCCATTTGAAATGGATTTCCCTCTTCGACTAATAAGTGATTTATTTTGTGACGTTCAGCTATTCGTTATTTTTCTTCATTAACCTCAGGTGTTTGTAATTTGTAGATTGTATAAATTTTAATTTCCCTAGCCTACAGAATGTGATTAGGTAAATTAGATATGAAGGTAAGAAATTACAATGAACTGAATTGTAGATAGTGATATGTAAATGAAATAGAATGGAAAGAAAGTCTTTTAGATAGAGAATCATGGTTAAATTACTAAGATAAAATCGGTTATTAGCGAAGTGTTAGAATTAGAATGGGATTTGAGTATTATAAAACATCTGTTTTAACTCATATTATAAGATTGACGAGTAAGAGGAACTCGAGAGATTTTCTATTTTCAGTAGTTAGCCCAATTTTCTTGCTCTCATGTATCTTCAATTGGAGTTAAATACTTGATTATTTAAACAGACAGGAGGACATGGTAGACTACGTAATGTAAGAAGGACGTCACCGGTGTAGTCCGTAGTTAGTAGTAATAGAAAGTGCAGATTTGCATAGAGATGACTTGATGATGATTAAGTCTTATTTGGAGTAAGTTCATATTAAACAGAAACTCATTTTTACCCCAATTTTTGTGATTAAACGGAATCTAAACCAAATTGGGTGTAGAATGAACATGATGTATTTCCTTCATTTTTAAATCTCTATGATATAGTCTAATTATAGCCAGAGTTCAAATTCATTGAAGACTCATAGAACAGACAAACACTTTATCTATCAAAGACTGTACAAGGTGCTCCTCTCGAATCGCACTCTTAATTAAGAGCTAAGTCACTCAGGTATTCTTAATATCTTAATTAATACTAGCTTAAGTTTAAATACTAAAGTCTTAGCTTATCAAATTACTTCGATTCAAGCACTTCTCGGTACTCTTAGATTCTATTTCTATT
This sequence comes from Nephila pilipes, assembly GCA_019974015.1. Taxonomy (NCBI): domain Eukaryota; kingdom Metazoa; phylum Arthropoda; class Arachnida; order Araneae; family Nephilidae; genus Nephila; species Nephila pilipes. The sequence goes on along the minus strand of BMAW01105933.1, from coordinate 7,660 downwards.
ATTCTAATCATGATTCACTACCAACTAATATCAATATAAACTATTAATTGCGTTGATTCTTTAATCCTATAGCATCTATCAATTGGAGCGTTATATTCTATCTCCTTTCTCTTTCTTTCAGGATTCTTCTTCGCATATATCATATTTAATTCACTACACCTTTATTGCATCTAATTTGCAAAATAGCGTTTCATTTGAGTCTTGATGGAATTGTAATTTAATCAATTAATTACCAAAAACTGCCGAGATTAATAAGAGAAAATATCTCGAATAGTCCAGCATAAACTTTGATTTTACTCTAAACTAGAATTCTAATACTTTGATTGAGGAAGATGAAGTACACACCATTGAAATATTTAAAATTTACAATTTATTGTGGAGTACTTTCGAATATTTGAGTAAAAATATAAATATTTTAAACAGTTCCATATGTTCAAATTTCTGAAAAATAAATCAAATCAGCTTTTGCCTATTCAATGAGCTGTTTTTAATATCAAGAACTTGGTGAAAATTTTGAACACATTTCAGGCAAAAATGTTTCAGTTTTCATATAATTTTGAGACGTTGTAACACATGCATCTGAAATTGAAAATGTTCTGTTCCTAAGGGTGGAAAGCTTAAAAATACATCATTTTCACGTAAATACATGAGTTCACATTATTCAGTGCCAACAATACAGGACACGAATTATGAAACACATTTTGCACCAGCCAAAGGGTGATTCTGTTGGATAAGTAAGGTAACATCATAAACTAAGCTGTTCCTAAAGAATAGAAGTCAAGAAAATATGAAATTAATATCCAATTTTCATCCTGAAAAGTTTTCAATGTCAATATAGTCTTTAACATTTCTAGAGAAAATCAACATGCAGTATAAAGGGAAGCTTTACAACTGATAAAATGTACTTATTAAAATAAATAAATTGTCAGTTTATATTTTAGAAATATGTCTACAATAAGAATAATAAAATATTAATAAAATTAAAGTGCTTTTCTGAGAATTTCAATTGAAACACATAATTACAGCAAAATATTAGGTTGAGCCACATTTTGAAAATTTACTGAAAGACTGCTATTTTTAGCCATTAAAGGTATTCTCGATTATATTTGCTATAGTTTACTTTGAATTAAATAATGGTGACAATATATCTA
>BMAW01105928.1:0-62366 GCA_019974015.1 Nephila pilipes | reverse complement strand
GTCATGCAAATCAACTCTGCTAAAAGTAAGAAAATGGAAAACGAAGTCAATAGCTGAAGTTGATGTTGAAGATACTCTTTACATAATTATATGGAAGGACCTAAATTCCCTTCTTCACAACTGTTTGTTTACATTTGACCGGTTCCCTTATCTACAACTGCCGGCTCACCTTCGCGGTGATGGCGTGCAAGGATTGCATCGCGCCACGATACCCCACCCCCCTAAATATAAAATATCGGGTAATCATCGTTATGTATTCATTTTTTCTAGCTACGCTCCATTTAGTTACAGGAATATTCTGAATTAATATATTCTGAATAAATTTAGATTGATTTATATAATATACAAAACATAAATTATGAAATAATTACATTGATCTACAGTAAGTTTATTCACAAAATCTTCTTATAAAATTGCTAATTTCGAAAATCAAGTTAGAATTTCTACAAACAGTTCTTTTCTAAACGAATTTTAAATGGATACGCAAAATAAATTAATCCAGAACATATTAATTAAGGATATTTCTCTAATTAAATGGAGCGTGGGTAGAAAAAGATGAATACATAAAAAAATAATCTTAAGGAATATTGAACAAGATTGTTAGATCTTAAAGAAGCGTGAATTTTCGAAAAGGCTGAATGCAAGGGGCAAAATTAATATTTAAATAAGTAGAAAAAAATAATTAAAGGCCATACAGAATAAAATTTTGCTGTATAATCATTTAAAAAACTAAACTTATTCAGTATTTCACATAAACACGATTGCATCAGTTTTCAAAGAATAAAGTTAAACTCATTGAATAAAAAAAAGCTATCAAATTCATTTCCAATTCATAAACAGGTTTATTTCTTATAACATATTCATTAGAATTTTCTAAAGATGTTGATTTATATATACATTAATAATGTTGAAGTAAGAATGTAAAAAATAAATAAAATAAAAATAGTAATCATTTCGTTACTATTCACAACGTTTGCTTACTAAAGTCTTAAACTTCAACAAAATAATACTTAAAGTAGTATAAATAATTTTATGAACATTCAAGTGCTTATAAACACCCAAAATAAAAATACGCATAAAACAGAATAAGAAAAAAAATGCTTTCATTTATTTTATTCAAAATACATTAATTCAATTTGTTCAACCGAAAAAGTATATTAAACAAATATTCAATTCATAAATCTTTTGCGAAGAATTCAAAAATAAATCTTCCAATCAATTCAAATTAAAATATATTAATTCTGTTCATTCAAATGGAAAAAAAATTAAATAATAACATCCTATTCAACAACTTTGCCTGGAAAAGAATCATAAATTCAAAAATACATTTCTTTTAACTTGTGTAAAAAACTTTTAATTTACCTTGAGTAAAAATACTTTTTCATAAATTTATTTAAATCTATCCCATTTAACTTGTATGAAACTTGTATATTAACACAAAGAGCCTATCACTCAGTAAATAAGTCCCAAAGATAACAGGGTGGCATTCCTTATGGATACAGTATGTACACATGAACTCATTACCGGGATATCCAGAAAAAAGCGGCAAGAGGGGGGAGTATGACGTCATGTCCGTCCTGAGAGGACCTGCTCTTACTATTTATGGACCTAAGTATTTGGGTTTTAGTTTGAGTCCTGGTCCCAGTTAAGTACGTTTGATGGCGACAAGATCATGGAGTTTGAAAGTAGTTGATGGTTTTTGTCGGAGGTTGTAATTTCTTTTGTTTTTATCTTGAACTTTCAGGATTTGTAGTTGAACTTGTTTTCTTAACTCATCAAAGTTGTTAATAAAGTCAGCTTGGATTTCTTTATTAAGTAAATTTGAGATATTGAGCTACTGTAACATCATCATTTTAGTACCAAACAGCAATTCGAAGGGAGTTGTCTGAATACGAGTACTTAGTTATAACGTTGAATTTATAAACTTCTAGACTTCTTTGACATGCGTATACGATTTTTCTTAATTGTATATGGAAAGTTGGGGTATAACTGTTTCGATTGTAGAATTTAAACGCTCTACTTGTCCATTTGCTTTTGGTAATCCGGTGGTGATTGGGAAATTTTCGATTTTTTTTGGGTACTGCAATAATTTTGAAATTATTTAGAAGTGAATACGATACCACGATCAGAACTAATTCGTGATGGATTGCCAAAGATGTATTTTTAATTTCCTTAGTTTGCAATAGTTTCTGCAGCATATGTTGGCTTCGTTGAGTAAAGACATAGGAAGTTCGAGAAGGATTCAATGACTGCATTATTATATTTATAGTTCTTGTTTGTGATAGGGAATTGGCCTAAATGGTCAACAAGATATGTGTGTAGGGGAATGGCTTCTTTTTCGATAGGATGCAGTAGACAATCTTGATTGCTACGTTTGCGATTAACCAAAATACACGTGTGACGCCCGACCGACACGGGTTTCATCTTGTGCCATCATTAGATTCAATTATTAAACACTTCGATACAATAATTAAAGAGACACTAAAACAATCTTTAAGCAATTTATTAACATATATTTACTGTAACAACAACTCCCTATGCTCTCCCGGGTAATATTTCTATTAGCCTCAAATTAACCCACCAATAATAATCTAACAGACTCTTACCACTAATCCTTTCTCGACTGCAACTCAGACTCTGGATCAACTGTTGAGAACAATAGTAAAGAAACGTCTTGCAGCAATCTTTAATCTAACCCTTTAATTCAATCAGCTTATCTATAGCTTCAGCTTCACTTCTCCTACAGCCTCTCTTTCAACCTCTCTACTCCTTCAGCTTCTCTCGCTACTTTCAGTCGGAGTTTATATATTTCCTAACTCACCCACTTCACTTCATTTCTAACTGCTTTACATAATTACTATACGTATTCACGTTTCATTTTTGGTTGGGCAAAGGTAGTTTAGCAAAAGCAATCAATCTCAATTAAAAGTCCCCAAGGTTAGTGAAGAGAAACCGCGAATTGCCCAATGTCACACACGGAACACAATTTTGAATGAAACAGCTTATCTTTTCTTTAACTTTAGGGATATAAAATTGATGTTTGAGTTTTTCTGTTCTTTTGGATGCATAGTGTCTATTCTCGTCAACGCTGCGTATAATGTCGTCCTGCATATTTTAGGAACAAAAACTAATTCTTCACCCTCAACAAACTTGTAGAGTATATCGGATTTTAGACGGTAATAGTTGTAAGGTTTAATTTTTAAAAGTTCTATAGTATTTTGGATTTCAGAGTCTTGTTCTTGAGCAATATAAATTTTTGTAATAAGACTGTTCTGTATGACCACAACTGGGTATCTACTTAGCGCGTCTACGTGATTCATTTTGGAACCGGAGCGATGTTCTATTTCATAATCAAAATCTTTTCAGTGCCTATTTCGCTATCCAAGTTTATAAATTTTTTTCTTTAGTGTCATTGTAAATGCGTTGCAATAAGTAACTATTTTGAAATGTTTGCTAACAAGTAAACTCTAAGCTTTTTTAATGCTTGGACAATAGCTAAGACTTCATATTCATAGCTGCTATATTTTATTTCGACATCAATCGGTGTTTTACTCATAAAATATATTGGGTGAAGAGCATTATCTGTCACCGATACTAGGAGAAAAATACATCCATTACTATGAATAATAGCATAACTATCAATTTCGGTATCAGCGTTTTGATTGTAAATGTTAAGAACAGGTGGGGAAGAAAAACATTGTTTGAGACAGTTCAATGCTTATGTTTCTCTATCAGGAAATTTAACTTCACGATTTTTCTTCAGAAGTTCTGTTAAAGGATGCGCAGTGATAAAGAAATTTTAAATGAATTTCTGAAAATATCTAGCAAAACCAAGAAATGATTGTAGTCTTTTTAGCATTTCGACTCAAGATAATTAATAACAGCTTTGAATTTTTGCTTTGACATGTACAATTCACCATTTTTAATAACATGACCAAGAAATTCTATTTGTTTATTTAAAAATTTCCATTCTTGAAAATTTATGCCTAATCCGTGAGAGGAAGCAGATGAAAACACTAAGGCTAGCCTTTCCAGAACTTTTATATTTTTAGATATTATAATGGCATCATCCATGTAAATTTAAACATGATCTTTGGTAATCAAATCCGTATATATTTGTTTATGAATCGCTGAAACACTGTTGGTGCCGTGCAAAACCGTAAGGAGCTAGTAGGAACTGAAATTATCTATTATGTGTCACAAATGATGTGTCTGTTATTTGGTTCTATTTCTAAATGAAAAAAGTGAAACGTAGTTGAATTGTACTGCGTATATATGTATCTTGAACAGATTAATCTATTAGAAGTAGCGGATAGTTATCTTTTACGATGTTTTTATTAAGTTGTCTACATTCAATACAATCTCTCGTGGATCCATCTTTTTCTTTACTACAACTACTTGGATAGAAAAATCGAAAGTGCATGGCTCAGCAATACCATCAGCTAACAATTTCGTCAATTGGTCATCTACAATCTTTCTTTCAACTAAAGGTAATCGTCGTGGTCTGTGTGTTATTGGTGTTTCATTCTGTAAATTAATTGGCATCTGGGCGTCAATAGCTTTATTCTTAATTGAAACCAAATTATGTAAAATTTTTCGTAGAGTTTTCGTAACATTTGATCCGATTTCTATTTCCTGTTTATTATTTGTTGCGATATCAGAGATCGAAAATTGTTACGCAATTTTTGTTTCATTATCCAAAATTTTTGTTAAAATGTGGCACCGTGGGTGCTGGTTATTTTTTCAGCCTTTGCTAAAATATTCATGTCAATAATAGCACTTGACGTCAAAGTTTCTTTATTAACAACACAAAAGTTGGAGATAAATTCCTGATTATCTATTGTAAGTTCTTGTACAAATCCAGCGATTGGTATAATGTGCCCATTATCAAATACTGTCAGAGTCCCATGATGTATTTAGAGATGGTGAATCAATTTCTTGTATTTATTTTTCGTTAGAATTGTTATCTGCCTACCAGTATCGATCAATGCAAAAAATGAATTATAATTGATAGTAATAGTTTTATACTTTAAAAGAGGTAAATTATTTACAGTTTGCACAGCATTATTAGTTTGATTTGGAAAAGGTTTATTAGTTAGTACAATTTGAAGAAATAAACCAATATATTTACAAACACTACATTCTAACCCTTTATGTTTGTTGGGACAGAAGCAAAAAAATATGTCCAGACATAGTACAATTAAAACACGTTTTTTTGTTCATTACATGCATCATCATTTTGGATTTCAGGCCTATAAATGTTATGTTTTGAGTTCATATTACGCCCTCGACTGAATTCAGAGGAAACATGACAATTTCTTTGTGGAAAGGGATATTTTTTCTATCACTGACTATTTTTTCCTAAATACGGAGTTTCTCTGTAAATTCTGAAATATATTTAGCACCGTATAAAATAGCTTTATTTGGTGGGTAATTATGTATGTCATTTAAACAATATATAAATAATGATGATCCATCAAAAATTTCACGGGAAGTACTTGCGAGTCCTCTAATTGCTATAAAATATTCGAAAAGTGAATCGCTTTTGACGTAATTTACGTCTACTTGTCTATGAATTTCAGCAGCATTTAACTGATGACAGAATTCTTCAAACTAAACGTTTTTAAACGAAAGACATATCGAAAGATTACGTTTGCGTACATAGAAAACTCTTTGCTTTACCTTCAATTAAAGATTTAGCGAATATAAGTTTTTGCAGTTCATTCAACGATGGGGAAAAAAACAATTTCTTCACAGTCTTGTATAAAACATTTAATATTAAATGTAACAGAACCAGTAAGCTTTCGATGTGAATTTCCGAGATCTTTCAAAAAGGAATAGATGGAAGGGTTGAAAGTATTAGCCAACACGTTGTTATGATTCAGTGCTGGAGACATTATAGACAGGAGGCAGTAGGATTTGTTTCTGTTTCCTCATCTGAAATTTGTGTCACTGTTTAGTGATTTAGAGTTTAAACCTTGCAATTAATTTAAATTCGATACAGATTGAAAATGTCTGTTAAGAAATTATTCTTTATTACATTTGATATTCAGACCTAGCACATTTAACACACAAACTAAATCATTTATATCAAAAGAATCGAATGTTAATTTCTTGCTATCTTCAATATTGAAATCAGTGGGTAATGAGGAAAAACTTCTCAATTTTTTTTTATGTAAATGATCAAATGCATCGTTAAATAATTTAATGTTTAACAATATAATGGTTTTAATGTTCTCTTTTAAGAACTTTTAAATAGGAATATTAAATCCTTTTCTCTTGAAAAGAGAATTCTTTCCTCTTTTTTCTTTTTTTTGACACAACAGAAATATCATTAAGCCTGATCATTTTTATAATAGTTCGAGTAGTAAAGTTATTGAATAAAACTTAAATTCATATATAAATTGAAAGATAAATAGAGGAAGTACATACCAATTTTTTCAATAGTGATATATAATTTTCTTTGCTTGCTAGTAATATAACTTACTTAAGTCAATACGTCTGCACTTAAAAATACTCCCAAATTCTCGAATATTAGTACCGTTTGTACTTAGAAGTAATCAAAAGTTCTCGATCACAGGTATTGTCTGTACTTAATAACGAAAGCAAGATTCCATGTTTTTTTGGCGGCAGCCAGGCCATTATCCTGTTCTCGTAGTGATTTTCAATTATTTTAAATTTCAATTCAGCTTTAAATGCTGGTTAATTTGCCAAGCCCTCTTTTGTAGAAGTTGGCATCGGTATGTTGTAAAGAACCAAAATCATTTTAAGAGGAAAAATAATTTATTAAATGATGAAAATTTAACGATGGACTCCGTATTTCTGCGTGCTTACATCTCGAGATCTAACCTTTTAATTTTCGTTGAAAATGGCTCTGCTGTAGAACAGCAGAACAATTCCCTCATTATTAAATAATTTATTTATTATAATTTTTAGCAATATTGTTAATCATATAAATTATTATTATTTGAATAATTAATATCATTAATTATTTATTAGAATATTGATTTCTATTTATTTATTAGAGTTTTATCATTTTTATAGTTGTTATTTATTTAGCAGTTTATTATAATTTTTATAATTGTTATTTATTTACTAGCGTATTATTATTTTTTCATTTGCTTCAATAGTGACTGTTATTTATTTTTAAAGTTTTTTTTAAAAATTTTAAGCATTAAATATTATTTATTTTGTAGATTTATTGATTATTTAGTAGATATTAAATAATATTTATTAATTGATGGTAATTATTGATTATTTAGCTGACATTAAATAAAATTTATTTAGTTGATGATTATTTAATAGATATCAAATAATCTTTAGTTTTTAGAATTCTTAATAAGATATAACTTAATTTTTTTTATTAAAAAAGTTATTACATTTTCAATACTTTTTTTTTTGTGATTGAATAGAATTGATTTTTTTATTATTAGTTATATGACAGATAATTAAACTTATATTGTAAACATACATTTTCATAAGAATTCTATGTATAATTTCTTTTTTGTAAATTTATGTAATTATATAAGATTTTGAAATTTTAGTTTCAAATAATTTTTTAATTTAAATTTTGCATTTTGTATTGCGTCAATATTACAGCCTTTACATATCAATGTCCTTCTCTTCACAGAGCTTGAAGATGTACCCTCGTTGAGTGGAAGAAAAGAACGGAGTCACGAGCACAAATTTTCTCTCTTCGAGCTGTTTGGAACAACAAATAAACCGTCGGGCAATGTAGAATATCTACCATATTTTGATAAAACTACTGAAACTAGAGTAACTGTCCAGGCGTCGAGAACAGTTCACCTCCATTGCAGAGTCCGCCATTTAGGAAATGGAAAGGTGAGTAAGATGATCTTCCTAATAAATGTTTTCAGAGATAACTGATCTTCATACTAATTTGTAAACACTGCAATAATATTATGAGCAATGCTCATACTATTGCTCTTATAGCTTTACTCCAAATTACCTGTGGCCCAGGTAGCCTAGTGTTCATGGTTTCGGATTCGAGGCTGGTGGTTTTCTTTCGGTCGCTGATTCGATTCTTGGCCACCACAGACCCGCCGTGTAGTCGGGGCTGATGCACGTTAAATTTTTCGGGGCCCAAAGTCCTCTCGTTTGCGTGGTGTGGAAATTTGGAGAGGGGGGTGCCAACTCAGGTGTCGTCCTCGTCACTTGACCATGGTTCAAAATTATGAGGTCCGTCGCCAATAACTCTCGTGTTGCTTCTAGTGCGACGTTATAAAAACTAAACTAAAAACTCCAAATTACATTCAATATATTTAGAAGTCATAATATCAATTTTTAATTGTGTAGTGTTGTATCCATACTCAAAATTTTAATCAACCATCATTTTAATTACCAAATACTTTGCTTTGTTTATTTGGGTCATTAAAGTCACATAAAACTTGTGAGATTCAGCTATAATAATTTAAGAAAATTACGACTTATTTATGACATACAAATTTTTAAAAATAACAATCATGCTCAAAGTGTTACACATCTTTTAGTACTTTTGAATTAATCATATTTACTTATTTTTTTAACAAAACCTCTGTATTTACGATAGTTTCTATTTTAGAAGACCATTGTTGGAAATGTTATCAATCGCTAAAATTGTAACACAGGATCTCAAATTCCGAACTTTTGTAATTTCACAATTCTTCTTGGTTTGTAGTAATTGGTAAGTAGTGCTTGTTGCCCCAAGTTTCAGGGCCGCGGTAGCCTAGTGGTCGTGGTTTCAGATTCGTGGTCGGCGGTTTTCGTTCCGTCGCGGGTTCGATCCTTGGCCGCCAAAGACCCGCCGTGTAGCAGGGGCTGATGCACGTTAAATCTGTTCGGGGCCCAAAGTCCTCCCGTTGGCGTGGTGTGGATGTTAGGAGAGGGGGGGTGCCAGCTCAGGTGTCATCCTCGTCACTTCATCGTGGTTCAAAATTATGAGGCCCGTCACCAATAGCCCTTTTCTTCTTTGTTGCTTCTAGTGCGACGTTAATAAAAAACTAAACTAAACTAAAAAATACTGTCCCAAGTTTAAAAATATATCTTATTTGTATCGCATGATTTATGTTAGAAACATCTAGGCAAATTATATTTTGCAAATGATATTCGCTTGTTTTCGTTGTAGACTGGAAATTTGTTGAAATGTGGTACGATTAACAACAATTATTATACATAGAGATGTCAATTAATAATGGAAGAAACGAATATGTGAAATCCATATGTGACACAATTATTTATGTTGGTTTATTTTACAATATGCAAAACGTTTCAAAAAGTAAATCTTGAATGTTCAAGAAACAAAATTTTGCTCAGTAAAAAAAATAAAAATTCTTACTTAATTGTATGTCACATTTCAATAAAATATCATTAATCTTAAATTTCAAAAGAAATTTTGAAAAAATTAAAACTTCATTAAATGTTTTAAAATCCTCCAATTCTCTCTAATGTAACAATATTAGGAAACTTTTTGCGTGTATCATTATATTTTTAAGTGTATCATTATTAGTTCATTATCAGCACAATTATATCTTTAAAAAGAGCTTTTATTTAGATAGTAAAAATGTATACTCAAATAGTGTGAGTGAAATATTATATATATTTGTTAAAAAGTTTCTGATAAAAGAAAAGTAAAATATGTAAAAATTAGCTAATTGAGTAAAAACAAAATTATTATATTTCATAAATATTTAAAAATATTCGTAGTTCTCCCAGTGAATTTAAACGTTTGATGTAACAATTTTACTTCAAAGGTCTTTCAGTAATTCTCTCCCCCTTAGTTGCGTCTAAGATTTGGTATACAATCTTCTTGTATTCCAAGTAATCTATAGAAATACATCAAAAACTGCTGGCCATTATAATTGTAACATCATGAAAAAAAGAAAATATAAAATAGATATTTATTGCACGTAAGCAATATGTCATTGAAACAAAATGATTAAATTTGCAAACAGATTGGAAGTTTACAGCGGTGTGAAATTACATTCCATAACAAAATAAACGACGCGCCAAGAAGTTGTCCGATGAAGAAAAACAATTAGTGGATAGGGCAATTATGTACAGAGTAGAAAATGAAAAAAAAAATCAGGAAAATTTAATGATTTATTTCAGAGTTACATAATTATAAGGAAACGAGCTCAATAAGGTGTTGACCCACTTCAGCCTGGATGGAAGCTGCCACACGACGTGAAATAGAGTGATAAAGCTCCTTGATGGTCTCCTATGGTATTCTTACGAAATTTGCTCCACATGTCGGGCATTTGCCTTCCAGCAGTTGCCATCCGACAGTCGGCTTCCCAATATATCCCAGACATGCTCGAATGGAGAGAGATCTGGCTGGCGCAGGAAGTGTTTGACAAGCTGTAAGATAGTTCATACCAATACGTGCCGCATGTGGTCTGGCATTATTTTGCAGAAAAATGAGGCCAGGGTACTACAAAAAAAAGTAACAAAATAGGTTTCCGAATGTCGCTGATGTACCACTATTCTATAAATGTGCCTTTAATGACGACCAAAAGGGTCAGTCTATCAAGGAAAATGGCTCCCCAGACCACAACTCCTATTTGAGGGCCTGTGAGGCGTGCAATAGTGAAAGCAGGATCAGCACGTTGCTCTGGGCGTCACCAGACATGTCTTCGATGATCGTCAGAGCACAGTTGGAAGCTAGATTCGTTGCTAAACACTATGAGTCCCTAGTCAGCATCTTCTCAACCTGATTGAGCCAAGCACCACTGTATTCTGACTTGATAGTGTGCATTCGTGAGTGGCAGATGGTGTAACGGTCGTTACGAGAGTAGATTTTGCTCTATAAGCCGTCTGTGAATGGTCAAGGTGAACACTCATGTGCGAATCGCCCATCTGATGGTTGATAACGATGAATCATTCGCTGTGGCAGCTGATCCCTATCTGTTGCGGCCTTAGGACAACCGCTAGGATCATGACGCTGAAATCTGCCTTTTTCCATCCATTCTTGCCAGCATCTTCTGGTAGCCACGTCGTTTCGACCGATATGATGATCGATTCTCCGATTTCCCAGGCTGCCTTTTTCAATCCAATGATATTATATATTTCAGACTCTGACAGTTGCTCGTAAAGGGCTCGAATCCGGCAGCGAGGCATTTTTTAGTCTTTGAAAGGTATCCTAAATCCCAATGAAACAGAAAATTTGACCATGAGATTGAGAATCACTTTTTATATACACATGCTGAGTGCTCTGTTTTATGCACTGTATCTCCCACTATTCATTCATTGGACACCACATTTTAATCATTTGCATTTTCGTTTCAATTTTCTTTGCACACGAAATTTCATTTCAATCTGGGAATTCCTTATGATGCGTCGTTTTTTTTGAGTGTATTGGAAACAGCTGCCACCCGTGGCAGCTAAACAGCCCTTTCTCTGTTAGTCATGGTGTCCAACTGGGCTTGGATGACAGAAATATACACTCATTCTATGCTGCTTCAAGTCTATACCACATTTTATCAAACGTATAAACTGGAGAGCATTGGCAAGCTAGATTTCTTCTCCTCGTGGCCAGATGTCCTTAATGGACGATAGACCTGAAGACTGTACCGGTCAGGGCAACAATTGAATACCCTGTGTATTGACGGAGGTCAGAACACGACGTGTAACTTATGGTTTTGTATTATCATGTTGGAAATTTGCATTTCTAAGGCCTCGAAGATAGACTTAATCAGAAATGTACAGATCTGAGTTCAAATTATCTTCCATACCAACTACAAATGTGTGTGTCGTGTACACAATAGCTGCACAACCATAACTCTAGGTATGAGGATAACATACCGATATCTAATGCAAGCAGGCATCGAGAATTCTCATCGGAGACTCGAGACACATAAACAGCCATCAATACATTCCACGCGGAACCGTGACTCATCAGGAAAGACCACATTCTGTCACTCCTGTAAGCTGTGTCATTCGGTGCACCAGAACAACGTCTCTCTCTAAGCGGTACTGTCAATGGAAGCTGAAGAAATGGTCACTGTGCTGACAGTCCACGCATCTGCAAACGTCGTCTCACCTTATGAGCGGATAATGGACTAGCTGCAAACAAGCCCATTTCCTGACTACTAGTCCGTGATGCGCTTGTATGGTTTTACTATGACGAACGCACAATATTATGTCTATCCTACCTAGGAAATAATAGGAAGGCGTAAAATCCTGCAAGTCGTTCCATATGACTCTCAGCAACCCATTTAATCCATATTCGCATGACAGTGGTTGGATTTCAACCAGTCCGAAGGACAATATCACGAAATGGTAATCCAAGCTATTGATTAGCAACGATCCTGCCTCTATGTAATTCCGATACTTGCTGGTAAGCATTTCTTCTTATTGGACGCAAATCACGATATTCTGAGCAAACTCCGACCTTACGAAGCGCTTTTCGAGTGAGAAATCAACGACAGAAATTTTATTTTGTGCAGTGCTTCAGATGTCATTTCTCTCTTCTGTGTTGTCTAAGTGAGCTGAAATATTAATCATTTATATATCTAATATCTTCTTCCTGTCATGTGATTTTGACGTTCGTCAGATCTTTTAATCCCGGTGCTGCATTTTATTGACAATCAGTGTATTTCTCATATTTGTTTAAATATTGAAAAGCAATCTGGAACATATATATTAATTTTTTTAGTCATTTAATTTTATTAATTAATCGTATTTCAGTTGAAATACAGTTTATAATTTAATATCATAAATTATTTTATTAAAATTATTATTAATCTTTATTGTTCATTAAAAAATAAAATATTAAAATTATGTAACTTGCTATTTTTAATGTCAATTTCAATTATTTATTAACTTTTAATTTGAAAAGTGATATAGATTATTTTACATAATTTGTTCGGTAAATATACAGATATGTTTTAACATTAAGATATTTTCCTAATCAAGACCTTGTTATTTAATTGAATCAAATTTATTTGATTAAATTTATTCAAATTTATTATAAATTGAATGTAATAAGAACCGCATGCATTACAAATATTTTTAAAAACTCGAGAGAAAAAATATATACTTTCAATTCTCTTAGGCTTCTTAACAATATATTTTTATTATAGAAATATGTTTTCACAAAATCGGATAATTTTCGAATTCATTATTTGAAGAATATACGTAAAAAGAATGAAAGCTTAAAGTTAGAAAAAAATAAAGTTGAATCAGTTTTTAGCGTTTGTAACATTTAAGACAAAGTACAAAAATTGATTTTTTTTAGGAATTCTGTACATAATTTTTAACATTTCTTTCATTATTATTAATGATAAAAAAAATATGGCCTTTTAGGTGGTTACACTTTACAAAATTTTTTATGTGATATATGTTTCGCGCATAATTAAGTTAAAATCTTTTACCACAATGCATTTTAATTTTTGTATTATTTCTTTATCTTATTCGATTCATACGCTTTGGAAAATTGTTAAATTTTAGTTTGAGTTCCTGATTTCTTAAAAATTAATAACCAAAAAATAGAACTGAAACGTGTTCAACAATGGTTCAATACATTACACTAAAGTGAGTTTATTTGTAGAAATGATCAAATAGTTTCCGTCCATAGCCTAAATTTTTAATACGTATTTTCTGTTTGGTTGTATCTTTTATTCAAAAATCGTTACATCTCTTGATGTCAATTTATTTTAAAAAATATAGGTAATTTGTTTTTAAGGAAGCTTGGCATATTTTTTAACAAAAACTTACAGTTAAAAAATCAGGGAAACAAATATACTTCGTATTTTCCAAGGAAAAGCAACATTTTAGACCCGAATAATTTTAGATCTACAGTAAAATACGTTATAAAATGTTATTTGTCCTTATTTTAGTATTCCTCTTACTTATAATTTGAATATATCGGATTCATATGTGTTCTGAAATTCTAAGGAATTAACTAGATTTTTTTTTGCAAATTTAAAATTCAATAACTGGTACAGAATTATAAAAAAACTATAAGGCACATTTCTCTGGGAAAAATTGTTTTTCCTAAAAAACAAACTATAAATGGATAAATTGTTAGAATTAAGGCAATGAGAGTTTCCTAAAATCGCCAAACACAACAATTTTGTGATTTATTTCAAAACAAAATAAGTATAAAGGAATGATAAAAAATTGTAACTTTTGTACATAGTTTAGAGACATAATTAATGAAAAATGCAAACAGTTTTAACAATCACTACCAATAGAGAAATCGCGCCAAGTTCCACCAAAATTCCAGGGTTATGCTATTTTCTCAAGACAGTGATGTTTGGCATCTATGTATTTGGTTATCGAATCTCGTTTTAGAGTTTGTACAAAAATAATACACCACTTGTTGTACTCAAACAGTGTAATGGTTTGATGTTGTTCTAATCTGATGTCTTTCAAGAGAAGTATCAGAATTGGATTTCTTTTGCTGCTTGGGCTGCAGTGATGTACTATGAATCGCAGGAAGGAAGCACGACGCATTTCTATCATTCGAAAAACCAAGAAATGGAATTGTACCCGAAAAGAAATAAATTTCCTCTTTTTGAATTTCTGATAGAAGTATCACTTGCCAAATCGGCGTCTGTGTAGCAGGTGAGGACACTGCTTATAACAACATTAAAATCATTGGTTCTCTTTAACTACATGATTAATTTATTCAATGAGGTCCAGTCCTTTTACGTTGGTGTTTCATTGTATTCGTTTAGTTTGTTCACCGCAAGACTTACATTTGGTCGCACATGTTTGCGTTAGACTGTGGCGTGAGGCAGAATATCTCCGACGTCAGATCTATATTCTCATTTCTCTTCTAAGTTATTTGTATTATCTTCATATTTCGAGTTTGAGTTAACTATTGGGTTATAAATTGGCATGTGATCCATCACGTTGATATTTTCGAGTAGGTTTTCTATTTTCGATCTTTGGTTTGTTAGAAAACTTTCATTTGAATGTCTTCGGTTGTTAGTTTAAGATAGATATTTTCGTTTCTTGAGTCCTTTTTACCTGGAGCCGTTCTTAGAGAATTTCTACTGTTCTGTTCATTTTGCTTTCAACTAAACTTGGAATGAGTTGATCATTGACCTGGAGAAGGACAAGCGTTGTTTTACTTTTTTCTCTTTTTAAAAACAAACGGTTATATCTGCTATACTTTGGTAAAAATTGTTCAGCAACATTTTTATTTACACGTTTCTTAATAGATTTAATGTTACAATGTCCAAGCCGAGTATGCCATAAATAGATGGATATATAAACATATAAATAAGATTTTTACATTTATATATGTACGAAACCGAGTTTCAAATAATTTTTATCTTCATTCATAATACTTCATAAATACAGTTAATTTCTTAAATTGCTTTTAAATAAATGTTGCTATGTAAAAAAACACTTTTTAAGGTAAAATAAAGTGGTGGGACGTAACATAATGGTGCAGAATTTATTTGAGATGGGAGAGTATGGTCATTCTGACTCTCCAGATATGAAGGGATTAGCCTAAAGTGACCAGATTTTAACATTCGAAAAAGCGGGACAACTTTGATAGGTTTGGAGGTTCTTAATTAAAAATTTGGTACTTAAGAAATACCTACCTTTGATATCTAAATAAATTACTTACCTAAATCATCTGAATAGCTGATTTGTTGACATCACTTGTTTAACTTGCATGCAGTACGATGTGTATCGTGTGAGAGACAGTTACAAAACTCATTATGCGAAGGCGTTACTTCGTGGATGACTAACGAACTCCTCACACCCTGACTCTTCTCCTCTCTAAAATTCCTCTCCGTTTCCAATTTTTGTTTAAGATGTAATCCCCTTACAACAATGTTCCAAATTATGCTAGATAGCTAGCGAAACATGTCGCCATAAGAATAAAATCCGTGGAAGTGTACAAAGTGGGACATTCTCTCTTCAATTTACAGCTACAAAATGTTTTCAACGCTGCCAATGCCGAAAAATGCCACAGTTCTCAGCAATTATTTTTATTATTAAAGTTCAGTAATTAGATTTCCACAATTATTCTTATTATTAAAGATCAGTAAAATAAAATTCACAAAAATAATATAAAACTCATATCCTGGTGAAATAGCTACACGGAAGCCAAAAACCATATATTCCCTTCCCATTCTCCCGCCGTTCTCTAACTTGTCGTGCATTCTTTCTAAAAATTGGGACTTTCTTAAGACCCCACAGGGCACGGGACAAATTGTTAAAAAGTCTGATAACCTTAGATTAGCCTTCAAATATAATGAAATTCAATAAAAGAAGCGTAAAAAGTAATTAAATATGGCACAGCAGTATATTTAATAAAATGTAATACGTAAATAGAAAAGAAATCATAAAATAAAACAAATGGATTGAGCAACTCTCTAGCTTAAATAGCAAGTGCTCACTAAGAGAGTAAACTATATAAGATTAAAAATTGATGCGAAAATTTATACAGTCTTATTGCTCGTAGTTGATTGATTAGAAGGTGGTTGGTTATTCCGAAATATTTGCATATAAGTACTCTTATGGGATGCTGTGGAAGGTACAGACTAATATATAAATCCGAGAGCTTGGAATACATCGATGTTTCTTAATGTTGTGACTTGTTTGAAGTATATTTTTAAAGTTGATAGAATCCATTCTCTTTCAACGTATATCTGCTATCATTTACTTTCTTGTCGAACCTATCAATCATTAGTCTAATTAATCTGCTTCTACAGCCTTAAATTTACCTTTGTTCAACAAAAGACTGCAACTGTTATGTGTGAAAGTGTAAAGCGTAATTATTTACTTTGCTTAAATTCCAGTATTCGTATAACGGGAAATATATAGATCTAAGCAGGATCTAATTCCATGGAGAAAAATTTCGTGCACCATTCCGACACTTCTTGGGTTCCAAATTAAATAAAATATATGTTATTCACTTATAAAATTACATTTTTGTGCAGCCATTGATGTGAAACTTTGCGGCACTTTCAATTATAGAAATGAAAATCTATACTCAAACGGCATTTCTATACTGAGATATTATTTTATGTGAAACGTGTTTCATTTTCAGTTTATGATCTTTGAGGGGAGGGGGCATAGGAGACTGAAATCGCTGATTTATAAATAAAAATATTTATTTAAAAAGCAGATTTTAGAATCTTTAAGTCAATTGTAAAAACAGCTCTCAAATATGTAATTTTGTATTAATATAGTAATTACATTGCATAATTGATAATATAGTGATTACAGCAATAAAAAGTAATCACTATTTAATAATGTAAGGACTACTTTCTATTGCAATTTCTTTCTCTTAAATTGGATCTAAAATTTGAATACATTCATTTGACTTATTTTATTTGAGAATGAATTATTTTTATTTCCAGAATGCTACTCGAAGTTTTTTTAAAAAACAGAAGAGACCTACAGCTTTTTTAAAAGTTTGGTTATTGAAATTTAAAAAAAAAATCACACAGACATAAATAAGCGTTTGATTATTTAACTAAACATTTAGAATGGAAAAGTTTTGGATAAAAAAATTGCAAAGCAAAATTTAGCGTCCTTTCCCCCTCCCCTCTAATATCGATTTCAAAATTCATAAGTCAGTTGCTTTACTTACGTGTAGAAACTTCACGAACACATTTCCATCAAAACTGATGTGTAGAAAGATAATTTAAGTATTTAAATAAAAGGCATACAATTTAATATCCAAAACGCTATTCATACATTTTTCAAACTAATTCTATGTATGGCATAGGCACATCTTAAAACTTAAATGTACTGAATTGGATGAAGGTCTCAATAAAAAAATATTTCAGTATACAGTTAGTAACTTATCCTATCAACAACTAAAATAGTAATAGTCTATCATCCGTCAACAGAATAAACCCCCTTAAATTATATATTCGACTTAAATTTATAGAGTACATTATTTATAATGAAAAAATACAAATTTGTGAATGACAATAAAAAAAATGATAAATTTATGACTAAACAATATGAAATAATATTATGTATTTCTGAGTAGAGCATCTGTAGTTTAATAGTTAATTCCTTAAAGGAAATTGAAGTTTAGGTACTCAATTTTATTGATGCGTTATATTGTACTAAACATAAAATAACATTATTTATAAAGTATTTATTTTTTTTTGCAATTAAAACATAGTTAAATGTATTTATTAAAAATATTTAGGTGACTGCTTTTTAACCTCGCACTTAGAAACAACACGAGGGCTATAGGAGACAGTTTAGTTTAGTTTTTTATTAACGTCGCCCTAGAAGCAACGCGAGGGTTATTGACAATGGACTTCGTAATTTTGAACCACGGTCAAGTGACGAGGACGACACCTGAGCTGGCATCCCCCTCTCCTAACATCCACACCATGCCAACGGGAGGACTTTGGATCCCGACATATTTAACGTGTATCAGCCCCGGCTACACGGGGGCTCTTTGGCAGCCAAGGATCGAACCCGTGACTGAACGAAAACCGTCACCCACGAGTCCGAAACCATGACCACTAGACTACCGCGGCCACCATGGGAGACAGACCTCATAATTTTGAAACTCAGTCAAGTGACTAGGACGCCACTTGAGAGCTGGCACCTACCTCTCTTAACTTCTACACCTCTCCCTCTCTTAACTTAATGGGAGGACTTTGAACCTAGACAAATTTTACCTGAATCTGGCTCGACTACACGTGGGAATTTTCGTGGTATCAAGACTCGAACCCACGATTCTAACAAAAGAACTGGCCGCGAGTTCATGACCATGACACTAAGCTTCCGCTGCCACTTAAAGTATTTCAGATTTTGAAAATAATATTATTTTACATTCAATAATACACTTAACAAGAGTAAGACAGCAATGAGTAAATGCAATGCTTCCAGTCATTGGTAAAATACGTAATTTTCCGTAAGACCAGAAAAATGTACCCTTTTCCCGTATTAAGACTTTGTTCTCAAAGTAACAGCTTTTTTTTAATTATTCAATGTTAGGTGTCGTATCATTGTGCTATTTCTTACTGCGACGATCTTTTAATGAGTCCTTAGAAAAAGAGAGAAAAACAAATTATTTTTGTTAGATTTTTTCATTTATTTTTCTACAAATATCCATTTAGCTCTATACACTTTTCCAAGTGTTTCTCCACACTTTTTAAGCCTTCTAAAAAAAGCCATCCATCTGCAAAACTGAAAACAATGTAACTCGCGATACGCCAATCAAGTGTTTTACGCAATTTGATTCAACGATCACTCAAAACCGTATCGTGGATTTTGTCAATCATCCCAGGAATAATCACTTCCACTAAACGTACCGAACGACGCTCATCTTATGTGGATGTACGATTATGCTTGAACTCATTTACGCTATTGTAAACAGTTGCACAAGAGCATATGTGCCATGAACTTCATCTCATTCCGCTTTCATCTCTTTATGTGTTCAGCCATTTAAATATAAATGTTTAAGGTATCCGTACACCTTCGGAGAAAAGTTTTTGAAATAATTGATATTTGCTATCAAAATATTATTTAATGCAAAAATATAAAATAAGACTATGAAAAACACATTTAATAGTCTGCTTTTAGTTCAAAAAAGTTTTGGAGTGGAAAACGTGGTGAAAATAATACATAAATGGATTATCAGAATAACGCTCATAACTCAAAAGTAAACTAAAATATCATTATTCTGTCAATTTTATATTATTCATCATAACAGTTTTTGGGGCTGGTACTACTTTCATGATGAAAATCATATTACTACAATTTTTACTGCGTTTCGAGTCAAATAAAGATAAAAAAAATCAAGAAAAAGTTACAACAATACATGATTTACACCTTTGTTACTAAAAAGGTATCACTTTTACAACCGTGAAAGTAGTAGAGATTCTTAAAGACTATATGTGGAAAATACTTGCAAAATTTAAATTAATTTGGTTCAGAATTATTTCCGATATCTACGTTGCCATATGTGAATATGTCGAGAAAACTCATTTTGAGAAAAATAAAAATAAAAAAAAATAAATAAAAAATAAAAAAAAAAACTTTCAAATGCAATTAAAAATTAGCTACCGAGTAAAATTCAAATCCCTGTAACTTATGTTCTAAATAAGGTATAAGCAAAATTCAAACACTATTAGAAAGAAAAAAACATTAAATTTTAAACTGACATTAAGACTAGAATATAGAAAATTTTGACAAAATTGGCATTTTAAAGGTGTACGGATACCTTAATCACTCCTCGAAACTCAGTTTTGCCTCCTTTTTCTAAGTAAGCACAAGTTTTTGAATCAATCGATAATAAAAATGAAACTGTGCTATGGAATTCATTGAGACTTGACAGGTGTCTTGTGAGTCCTGATGATGACTAAAAAGAAAGCATTTTCACAATGTTTCGTCCTTTCTTGAATTTTCTAAGGACTTATGGAACGACAATCGTTTTATGAATTGTTTTCAATAATTTTTCTAACATTAAATGTAATGTTCTGGAAATAATTTCATGTTTAAACATTTTCACTTTTTTATTGTTTTAACACTCTGAAGTATTGGTGAATGGTTGTAGCTAGATAACGCGAGTGAAGTTAAAAAACGAATGTATCATGGCTGCTGGAAAATGCCTAGCGAAGTGAAAAAGAACGGTACTTACCTTTCGTAGATCAGTTACAAGGGAAATCGTCATGCTGCTAAGTGTATACTCTCACATTAATGGATAATCTAAATCAGAATTTAAGTGATTTAAGTATAAACACTCTTTCATAACAGGTGAAACTGTCTTTTGGGATACCATAGTAGAATGTAGTAGAAGTTGCTCCTCCTTCTCTCAAGCCTGTAGAGCTCCCAGTGAATAGTGTTAGTTGTTTAAAACCACGCGAACTACTCACGGGGGACACTGCAGGCCCTAGGCCCTTTTAGGTCTAATTTTTGTTTTAAAAATATCTGTGAAAAATATAATTTAACAATAGGTTTACATGGAAACACAATCAGAAAACAAATGTTTACTATAATACATTATCACCGAGATATTACATAAACATTCTATTAAAAATTGCGAAAAAACATAGATGGAGACACATTCAGAAAACAAATGATTATTATAATACATCAACACAATGTACACAATTCACCATCATAGAGAGAGTTACATAAATATACATATATGAACAATATAAGAATGTATGGAGACACTTTCAGAAAACAAGTAATTATTATAATACGCCACAACGATATAAACAATTCACCATTACCGCGAGTGTAAATACACACACACATATATATATATATATATATGTGTAGAATCCTAACTACAGAAATGGGGTACATGGCTCGTTTTAAGGATGTCTAGGGTTTTTCTAGATTCAATAACAAAACGGATTCTTAGAAGATGACATTTAATTAAGTCATATATTATTGTACAGTATTTATTAAGTTAAAATAGAACTATCGGTTATACATATTAACGAGCTGTCAGATCGCACGTCTTTCTCTGTTAGTCGCACTCTTCCGTCTAGCTTGCGCTAGCCGTGCTTGCGCCTCGAAAGACTGGGGTTGGAAGGCGTCTCAAAATGTAAAATCTCCCCCATATATATATATATATATATATCTGTGTGTGTGTACAATATAGGAACATATGGAGACACATTTAGATAACCATTCACTATCTCTAGAGAGAGTACATTAAAAGTTTTCTACATCAGTTTTGTGATGGACATTGTGAACCGCATAGTGCCCAAAAGGGTAACAGTTAATTCCCTCATCCAATATATATTTTTATTTTTAAATTGTGTGAGCCCAACTTTATTTTGAGTTACTGTTTCGATATCATGATTGTCACCTAACACCGTGCAGTGCATCTTACACTTTAAAGCTATGAATTATTTTGTAAGTTCACATGTTTCAATTTTTAGAGCACCAGAGTGACCTTCATTGCTTAAATTAAACACATCCATGACTTTGGGATAGTTTCTGTAATCCATTATATAAGAAAATTTATTTTTAACCTCAGTATAAGCGTTAGGTGCTTTTATTTCTAAATACAGACTTTCGGTGTCTGTGTAATGTAAGGTGCTTTTTGCTTCTTAGTATTGTTTAAAATAGCTGTAGAAAATGTCTGTATGTATGAAGTTTTGAAAGTTCTAGAATTGTAAGCCCGATATAAATTGATTTGTATAAGTGTAAATTAATTTTTATCAATTTAAATATAGTAACATTTTCATTAATAATTTTAAAGTTCTGTATTAATGGGCTTGAGAGTCTTATTTTTTAAATTGGTTTAAATTAAATGTCCTCTAAGTAAAATTGCGTCTTCATGGATTTTGTAAGCTCCTCCTACCCATGCATTATTCATTGAAAAGGTCTTTTTCAAATACCTGGTAGACCTTTTTTTTTCATTATTGAATCGCACATTCGATTCTAACCAATACTCTTGTTTCATTCCCAATATATGATTAATTTTTTTAAGGATTAATCCTTTTTAGAAGTAAAATTTTAGGTTTAGATAATGAACAACAAAATTAGTTTTAAAGGTAAAGCTTGGTGTAAGTTTTCGGTTTTGCTTTCGAGAATGAATATTCCCATTTAAAAATATTTTTATGTATTTCACTTGGTGTGTGTGTGTTATCAAATTTTCGATCGTTAATTTAACCAACTTCCCATCAAGCTAGAGCTCTGAAACTTTGGGAAGCGTTCTTACTCGCCTAACAATGCAATATTTAAACATTTGCGACAAGTTTTAACTAATATTTTCTTGAATAATGCAGTTTAGCCCAACCACTTAGCGCAATTTCAAAAATTGGTGCCAAACTTGGCGGGTTTTTTTTTTTGGTTCAATGTTAAGTCCGTAAAACGGAGCAGGGTAGCCTCATTTAGCAAATTACAGCCAAATAATTCTTGTCGCCAAGGTTGGTTAAGTTAAACTGCATTCCAACCATTTAATTTACCGGATGAATTAATTAATTTTAGTTAGTTTTAACGTTTTTATGTATTTCACTTGGTGTGTCTGAGAGTGTATGAGTGTGTCATCAAATTTTATATAATGAATTTAACCAACTTCCCATCAAGCTACAGCTCTGAAATTTTGGGAACCGTTCTTACTTTCCAAACAATGCAATACTTAGATATTTGCGACCAATTTTAACTAATATTTCAATAATTTTGTTTAATAAACTTTGGCACCATATAAAAACGTTGTTTATCTCGAATTATTTTATTCATTTTTTTGGTATGGAGGAGGCATATCATATGTATTTCTTAAATGATCGGCTGCAGGTAGGAAATTATTTAAGTCGTTTAAGAAGCGGGGTAGAATATATCTAACTCATAAAAATATCCAAAGATATCATTAGATGACAATTTAAAAGCATGAAAATTTATTACTTCTTTACATAACCTGAAAAATTTTCCGATTGAAAAAGTTTGCGAGATTGCGTAGCCATATGAATTATTTTCATCAACAGCAATAATATAGATTTCCTCTTTATATTTATTATATTCAGGAATAAAGGGTTGCTTGTAAATGCATAACGTTTTCCTACGAAACAAATACTACCTCTTACGCTATTCTTGATCCAAATATGCATATTTATATGAGTAAATAATTCTAATTCTACTTTCGTAAATGTAAGTCCCGCGTTCCAAGTTAGATCAGGTAATGCTATAAAATGGCATGAGTCCAGTTTTTAATGCTGTAGAAAATTTTGGCGGAAAGAAAGTCGATACTTCTGCTAGTAAAACCACATCTAATTGCTGATAAACTTTTAAATAGTGTGCAAAATTTTTACATTTAAATGTTCGAAAGACTAATAAAGCAAATTCATAACCTTCATCCTTAACATGAGTATATGTTAAAATATTAAATAATGCAGATTTAGAGTTCGAGTAAACGCTTTTCCAATTTAGCGAAAACTGCTTTTTTCAATAGAGTAAAATTGTTAAGAATTCCAAATTTTCAAATAGAATTGACAAAGATGTGCTTAAAAAATGAAAACTATCAAGAAATTTTATTTGATCAATTTGAAAAGTAGTAAACTTATGCAAATTAACTGGAATGATGCGAATGGAATTGGCGTATTTATCACTTAATTGTTTTAAGATCAAATGACTATCGTTTCCTTTAAGATTATGTATAATTACTGGAATTTAATATTTTTTTTATATTGAAAATTACATGTATTATGTGAGCAAAGCCTCTAAATATTCCAGTGAAATATGAATCATATCCAATTCCTTGATTGCCTGATCAGAAATGTGACATATGTGTTTTAATATGTTACTAAAAATAAGTTTTATATAGTGCATTTTTCTAATAGATCACTGCACAGTATTTTTAAACGTTGAAGAAAGTTTTAAATAGGTTTTCGCCGCAATAATAACAATTAATACTTTTTTTTGTCTTTAATGTCTAAACAAATTATACTATAACTAAAAGGAATGGTTTTTCCGAAAGGAATTGTAAAAGTTGTACTTGCGCTAGTTAAATAATTTGAAAGTGGTAAAATGAAACATTCAAAATCTGTACAAAATGAGTGGTAAAAGGATTTTGAAAAGTTTGTAAACTTTATTTTATTCTCTCCGATTGCAGGCATCGCTCTTTATCGTGCACTATTTTTAAGATACAATATTTTATGTGCTGCTTAAGTTCATTCTCTTTGAAAACCAATTAAGTAGTTTTGTACAGAATTTATGAATTCCTTTATTTTTGTTTAAAACATTATTAAATTTTTTAACAAAAAATAATGGTTTTAAAAAGTAATGAATTTATTGTTTTTCTGCTTGGGATTTCACTTGTGTAAAATGGAAAAACATCTTGATGAAACCCATATACATGAAAACATAATTCATTTTGTCTTTCGAACTTTTTAATATCGCGCACTTCAATAGCAAACATTTAAAAAGTCATTCTTTAGGTGACAGATATATTTATTATAATTTTGACGTATGTTAGAATTGATGAACGAAGGATACAATGTTGCAGCAATGCAGTATAAGAAGCATCGATTCTGAGTTCATTTTATGCTTATAAAAGGGCATTTTTATTCTTTAAAATTTTTGGTAAATTAGCATTTACACAACCTCCACGATTTCCCATGTAGTTACTAAGATGGACATCAATATGTTGAATACTTTTTATAGTCCAACCACTTCCGTTTTGTAAGAAATTTTCTATGACAAATTTTGCTTGTTTGAAGGCATTATCGATTGCTCTAAATGTTTGATATCGAGAAAGTATTTTTTCTGCTTTCGAACATAAATAAAAATTTTGCTTTACTTCTTCATTTTCAACCTGTCGTGTAAAAGTGGCACTCAAAAAACAAATTAATAACCGTGATTTTAATGAAACTGAATCATTAATTATCTGATAAATGAAGTGCCTTGCATCAGTATGTAAAGAGGTTGGGCCAATGAATTTAATTTCTGCTATGAAACTTCGAATATAGCTTCTGAAGGTTGATCTAATAATATTAAATCGCATTTGAAATGGATGAAACTGATGAATGAATTTTGTAAATTTTATATGTATTAAGTAGATATCCCCAACTTACTAATAAAATATTTCTTTATGAAACAAAATCCTTTTCCAACGATTGTGTCAACACGACCATCATATCAGAATCAAAATGAAGTTGATGATGACGTTTTCTGCCCTCACACACTCATACACACATACATATATATATATATATATATATATATATATAATTTAGTGATTTATTATTTGTTTTTGTTCGTAATGAGAGGCATAAAAAAACAACAATTTGACGAAGCAGTAGACACTAAGAAAAGCGCTAAAGATGAGAGCGATTAGCCATCTCTTCAAATGATCATCATAATGTTTCCATCAGTGATTAGACAAACGCATTAAATATAATAGGAATTCAGTTTAGATACGTTTGTCTTGGAAAAATGTTAAATACTTTTCTTTGATAAAATAATTCCAGCTTCTTGGGTACCTCCTTTGCATGTTTTAAAATTTTTATGTATTCATTACAAAAGGGTTTCCTGCTAAAGTTTATTTTAATATGATAATATATTTTACTACACATGTTGATAAAAATATTTATTTCTTTTTGACAAAATAGGCATTTAAGATGTTAAAATATCAAAAGACTTGCTAATGTATCATTTAAATAGTTTCTGAAATAATAATTAATTCTAATTCTACTTTAGATTATTATACATTTACTCTTGAACTATAAATAAAAAAAAAAAAAACTATTTTGAAACTTTATCTGTGTTATAATTATTCACATACTTTTAGTGTTTTTGTTTTATAACCACACGTAAATAAATCTTTATTCTTAGCAAATACACATATATTTAACATATAACTCTATTTCTGATTTATTACTGCATTTCGATCTGTATGTGAATTCAGACTTTTGATTTATTTTTTTTGCAAATTTAACCTCATTATGCCCCATAGTTTTAAGAATGTTTTAATGTGTATTTCTTTCTTAAAAGGTTGCCGATACCTTTTCAAGAGTAATATCTAACTAAAAATCACATAATATTTAACTAAAAATCACATAATATTTAACTAAAAATCACATAATATTTAACTAAAAATCACATTCTTTTTGCAGTGAAATGCAACCTTTCTTTTTTTCAGGTGTCATGGATCCGTAAAAGCGATCTTCAAATTCTCAGTATAGGAACAATTATTTACACTACGGACCAGCGCTTTTCGGTAATTCATGAAAATAATACAGACGACTGGACAATGAGATTACTAGATTCAAGGGAATCAGACTCCGGCAACTACGAGTGTCAGGTGAGCACCGAACCAAAGTTGAGTCTGGATGTTCAGCTCAGTATCATCGGTGAGTACTCATTCCAGGTGCATTTTTATTATATTACAACGTTTTTCTGAATTTCACATAGTGTGTGTGTGAGAGAGCGAGAGTGTGTGAGTCATCAAATTTTCGATTGTTAATTTAGCCAACTTCTCATCAAGCTAGAACTTTGAAACCTTGGGAATCGTTCTTACTCACCTAACAATGCAATATTTAGATATTTCCGACTAGTTTCAACTAATATTTCAATTCTTTTAATAAGTCAAAATTTCCTTTCCACTCGACGCTTTTAGAATTGAGGAAAAAAATTTCTTTATCCCTCTGGAAACACCGGAAATTCCACATACGCCACATCAGGTATCGTAAAAATTTTTTACTCACGAAGGGGAGATAGTAAGGGTTGCTGACTTTTAGTCAGTAATCATTCGCAAGAAAGAAATATTCCAATATTTGGCACCGTGTCATATCACAATAATTTTCTCTTAATTCTGGTTCCCATTTTTTTAATAGAATGACTTACAGACTTTCAAATGCATGTTTTGATTTTATATTATGAATTTTTAATACGCTCACTAATGTCTCTTTTAAAGTAAATTTTAAAGTTAAAAATTATGTTTTCTAGAATTTGATGTACCACATTTCAGAAGTACTAAGAAAGTAGAACTTAAATTATTTGCATGTCGACTAGAAATTATGAATTAATAAAAATTATTAGATACATAACTTTTATTTGCTCCATTCGTATTTTTTTTAGTCTACGCATATTGCTAAAAATAACTTAATCTGAAAAAGAATTTATTGTATCCATTGCTTAATTACGAGATAGATTGATGAAGGATGTGGGGCAATATAAGCTAATATTCTTTAAGCATGAGAAAAATATTATGAAACTATTAATAAGGCATTATATAATAAATATGTGTCTGTTAAAATAATTTCAACATTTTTTTTAAAAACTTTATTCTTATTTTTGTGCAATGTTTTCATGTTCCTTAAAAAATAATAAAATTCGTTTGTATTTTGCCCACGTTTTTGGGTCTAGAAGAGCATGACGCGTAATGCATGTAGATTTATCTACACTTAGCCAATCATACTCAAATTAGCCTCACCTCACCTCCACGCGATTAGATCTGGTAATCCAAAAATATTTGAAAACTAAGGAGGAAAGGCTTGTATGTGTTGTAAAATGTTTCAGTAAAAAATATTCAACAAATGATTGATTAAATTGAAATTATAATTAATTTTTTATTTGTTTATCAATTTTCAATTCAAATTAAATTTATCAAATTTAAATTCAATGTATAATAATTAATATACTTTGTCATTATATAAAAACGATGTTTTTAAAAAGTTGGTTTTTATCTCGAATTATTTTAACATAGATTAAGTTTTTGGTTTACATCAATATCCTTTTGATTTACCCCTTTATGAATTCCTTCTATCAATCTCTTTATTAATTTTTTTGGTGTGTTGTTACTGTCTCTTTATAAATAAAATAAATTATGAGGTACCAGAAAGTAATAAGGCCACTCTTACTATGAGCTGAATCTGTGATGCATGGGATGTAGTTGGAAAACAAACTAGGCTAGATCAATGCTATCTTATCTCTTTAAATGATTTTAATAATTTTGGTCTTCGTTTAAGATAGTTTCATTGTCAAAATAAAAATTTCGCATTAGACCTTTTGAGCAGTTCCCATTGAAAATAATTATGCCCTTTTTCTATTTTTTTTTTGAATAAATCCATTTCTTGGCAGTGTCTTAACTTTCAATTTGGATCTTTCTACATTTAAACTTTGAAGAAATTCGATTTTCTAGTATGTGTATTAAAAAACAAATTTTTCCTGAATACTTTAAGACACATGTTATTAAAATATTGAAATTGTTTTTGATGATATGATTAAAAATTTACATGCTTGTTTCTCAAAAAGTTTATTATACGCAAAACTTAAAGCTCATTCTCTCATAATGTGATTTTTCAAACTTTCGTACAAGGTAGTTCGAAAACAATTTATTTTAACCTTAAGAAATTTGCACAGTTATATTATCATATTGTTTTGCACAATTTGATGAGAAATTATTCTGTTTCGTGCCTATTTTTATATATTTTCAAAGGTACGTTCATATTACAATATGAAATACTTTAATGCCAATTTTCAGGACACCTTAAAAATTTGAAAACTACTTTGAATGTAAAATATTTTTAGTTCAATTACATTTCTAAGCGTATTTATTTGAATTATGAAATTTAAGTATTATATTCCGAAACAAGTATGTGTGAAATCAAATATAGGAATTCATGCTTGTTTCAGAAATTTTTAGGAATTTGTACGTAAATCAATACATCATCAAATAATTCAAAAACAAATCGTTATTATTTAGCAATATTTTATAAAATTAATATATGTATATATATATATGAATATTTAAAATCAGTTAAACAAGGTATAAATTATAATGTACCTTGGTTAATTAATATAAAAAAAAATTCAAAGCATTAAAAATTTGTGAAACAAGTATAAGAATATGCGTAAGGAATGGGAAAATTACCCGATTTTTATTGACGTTAACAATTATATCATCCCTTAAGTAAAAGCGACATTAAAGAAGGACAAAAATGTATTATTTTTGTGAGTATACATTTCCATGTACTTACTCAAAAGAGAAATATTATTCTCTTTTCATTATTGCCCTCATTTGCATTTAATACTTAAAATCACAATATATTGTATTGAAATACAATTACTGCTACTTTTTGAAAGAAACGCAATACTGCATTTATGACACAGTATATATTTTGCAGATATTATACCAAAAAATAACACATAAATAAAATCCAAAAAAGTATCACAGATATAAAAATAAAATGAAAATCACATTTATGAAAAAATTGTTATAAAAACGAATCTAATAAAAAAATACAAGGATAAAATTTGTAAAGAATTATGTGTGTGTGTGTGACTGAACGAAATATAAAAATAATATCACAAATCTAAACATTTATGTGTATACTTGTTCTTTGTTTTTACCGTATTCAGTTAACAATGGGAAACAATGACCCTCATTTGCATTAAGCATTTAAAATGATAATGTAGAATTAAAGAGAAAAAAGCATTCCCCAAGCAAAAGGTCTTGGTATAAACTCAAATGGGCCTCAAAAAATTGTCCTGTACCGTAGTATTAAACACTGCATTATTCTAAGAAACATCAATATTTTCAAGAATAAACCAAGTTGAATGAACGCGCTTAAGTCAAAAAAAATATGGAGTTTTATGAAAATAATAATGCTTTTACATTCCAAAACATTATTTCCAAATTCTTAATTAACCATTTATTTGGAAACATTCAGTTTTTTACGGTATCAGCGACTATCTTGATAGTAAATAAAACTTTTGTCTGCGGGAAATCGGTCTATTTGTCACGGAAAACAATCACGCGGGTAATCCTTTTTCTTTGAATCCTTTTCCTGTTTCATTTCACTTTTGCTCACAGAATATTTTCAAAAACCTCTTGGCAGAATATCTCAAAAAAATTGTATCTATTGAATTTTAATCATATGATCAGCATCTGTCATTAATCTACAGTGAGTTTAGTTTAATTAACGTAGCTCTCGAAATAACACGCGAGATACTGGCGACGGACCTCGTAATTTTGAGCCTCGGTCATGTGACGAGGACGACACCAGAGCTGGCACCCCCTTCTCCTAACTTCCACACCACGCAAACGGGAGGACTTTGGGCCCCGACAGATTTAACGTGCATCAGCCCCGGCTAAACGGCGGGCTTTTGGCAGCCAAGGATCGAACCGGCGACTGAACGAAAACCGCCGGTCACGAATCCGAAACCATGACCACTAGGCTACCGCGGTCACTTAGTCCGCAGTGAAGGTCAAGCTCTTAATTTTTACAATACTATATAAATACAAATAGAACTAATACAAAATTATAGAAGGCAATAGACGATAAAAAATTCACTCCTCTATCAGTGTCCTTCTGGTTAAAATACACGTTTAGTAGATAAATAAAGCATGGGAATATTCTTAATCTTGAAACAGGATATAAATTTTGAATAATTATTTTCAAATTAACAAGATGTAATTAATATTCGCCTTTTCTTAAATTTTTCTCAAATGTAAATTTATATAATTTTAAATTCTTTCTGAATAAATATATTTAAGGAATATATTTTTGAAAGTTCCTTTTATTTAAACAGTTCTATCGCAAATTTTTAAAACATTTTTTTTTAAATATTTGGCATACATATTTTCGAAATATATTTAATTTTGAAATATATCTGTCAACTTATAATGCTTAAAATAAAATTATTATAACTCAGTATTTTGAGAAACATTTCTCTGTCCAGAAAGACAGATATAATTTATGTACAAAAGGAGATATATATATATATATATATATATATATATATATATATATATATATTATAAACTGCTGTTTGTAGAAAATGCAACACCATGAAGGAATCATCAGAATCAAATGAAATTCGCAGCAAATGTCAATTATAGGATATTATGCAAATTAATAAAGTTTCAGAGCCATCGCGCGTGCGCGGCGCGCGCAGCGCCCTCTGATTTGATGCTGAAAGCGTATAAATAAAGTGCTGTAGCGGGACGTTGAAAAAAGTCTATGATTATTTGTTAGTGGCAAACGTTTAGTGAGACCTGAGTATGCCTCCACGACGGAAGAATAAGAAATTCAAGCAACTTACGGAGTTTGAACGAGGGAGGATAATCGGCCTTCGAGAAGGAGGATTTTCCTATCGCGCAATAGCAGCTCGTATGCAGCGGAACAGTTCCACAGTGATGCGAGTTTGGAAGCAGTGGACCGACGAGCACCGAACAACTCGAAAAACAGGCACTGGACGACAGAAGGTGACGTCAGAGCGCGATGATCGACACCTGCTCCGCATGGCGGTGAATGATCGCACAGCTTCCTCCAGGCAGCTGGCAGCACGTTGGTCTACTGCTACAGGTGTACAATTGTCGGCTTCGTCAATTCGTCGTCGTCTGCTGCACCGTGGATTGCGTGCAAGGGTGCCTTTATACAGGATTCCCCTCACGGCGAATCATCGACGGCTGCGTCGGCAGTGGGCTCTTGAGCACAGAGACAGGCGAGCTGATTGGCACCAAGTTGTCTTTTCAGATGAATCACGCTTCAATTTGTGGACCCATGATGGCCGTGTTCGTGTTAGACGTTATGCCGGTCAACGCTGCCTTCCTGAGTGTATTGTTGAACGACATAGTGGTCGAACACCCGGAGTTATGGTCTGGGGTGCGATTTCGTATCATGGACGATCCAATTTGATACGAATTGAGGGTAATCTCAATAGCAACAGGTACGTCCGTGAAGAGCTACAGCCCGAAGTCGTTCCTTTCCTTCAAGGCATCCCTGGAGCTATCTTTCAGCAGGATAATGCACGCCCACATGTTGCGCGGACTGTTCGAGACTTCTGTTCAGCACAACGCATGCAACTTCTTCCTTGGCCTGCTTATTCACCGGATATGTCGCCTATTGAGCACGTGTGGGATATGGTTGGTCGGCGTCTCGCTCGTGATCCGCGTCCTGCAGTTTCCAAAGACGAACTTTGGTTGCGCATACAAGCGATATGGAATTCTCTTCCTCAAGCAGATATTCAACATCTGTTTGACTCCATGCCACATCGTATAGCAGCACTTATTGCAGCGCATGGTGGCTGCACCAAATACTGATTTCGGACGCTTAATTTGTTTCTTTTGTTTTGAAAATTTCATCATTTATTTGTATCAGTACAAGTCGTTTCTGCATTAAATTTCATTTGATTCTGATGATTCTTTCATGGTGTTGCATTTTATACAAACAGCAGTATATAGAGATATATATAAAGAGAGAGAGAAATATGATGCCTCCTTATGGAATAGAACATTTTTCTATCTGGGCACGTGACGCTGTAAAATGGTAACAAAACTAATATTACACATAAGTATTTCAATTAATAAATAATTAGTTATAAAAAACACAATTCAAATATAAGAAATAAGACTTAATGAGGTATAAAATTCCTAAAGTGTTTCGTCAATTATTAATTGAATTCTATTCTCTTTGTTTTTATACTTAGTCCTTTTGCTTTAACTTACTTCTGCTTTTTTCCCGAAGAAATCTAAACATTTTATCAGAAATTTTGATTTCTTCATTTATATTATTCTCCATTTTAATTTGATGGAAATACATTTCTATCTTCCTGCACAGAGTAAACCAATGTGTACTGCATTTTTTTTATTGTAATTTGCATAATTTATGGCATTAAATTTAATCAGGTTTCTGTGAGGATATAAAGGATAAATTATACAAATATTTCCTATAATAAGTAACAATTAAATCGAGTTACATTGCAAAAGTACGCTATATATACGTACTTTTAAAACTTTACTTTTTTTGTACAAATGATTGTGAAACATATTGAATCCCGTGCTGATAAAATTTACCTTTAATAAAGGCAATAAATTTTTTTTAGAGTCAATTGAGAAATTATACTATTTGTTTAAATTCCAAGTAAATCAAATTGTAGTTGTGGTTCCAGACTGTATTAAAATTGCAATCAAAATTCAAAAATTTGGCAAAATAAATCCTTTAGTTCACAATGTTTTCTCCGACTTCTGATTTTGCATTCCTCTTTTCTAAGTCTGCTACCTTTCTATCTTTAATATCCTGAAAAATATTTTACTAGGTTTCTACTTTAGATATATCAGATACAAAATACTTCATGTAACCTTTCAGTGTTCTGCCACTGTATTATATTTTTGAGCTTGTGAAAGGCTTCATACAAACACAATTTAAGAAAAATATAGTGAAACGATGTTATGATTTTTTAACATCTAAGTAAGATTTTAAGTCCATATATCTATTTTTATATCTATATGTTCCATGTAATGGTACATCCTTACACCATGAAAATTATGAAACAAATGTAAATATATTTTGTATTTTCTTAAAAGATATGATTTTTATGTAATTATTTTATGTAAAAGCATAGAATTTTTGATTAAATATTTTTTTTCTTATATATTAAGTTTAATGCATTTTAAATAATATATGTAAAAACCAAAATATTCTAATGAATAGCTGATTTTAGAGGAATTTTTTTCGCGAATCAGGCTTAATATCTAAAATCGTCTGGGCACAGCGTGACACTGCGCAGTAAGAAGTCGTGGGCCCAAAGAAGCACTTCTTTTTTCTCCCTCCGGTAGCGAAAGGGTTAATGGAACGTACAAGATAATGTAGAGTTGACATTACTCTTAGCATAATGTGTTGAATTGTGGAAAATGCAGTGCTTCGGGCATTCTGGAGAATTCTTCGATCTTACCTACTTGTAGCCTATGCCTACTGCGTGAAACTGTAAGGTCTACACTACCTATGTGATGCGCAATCCTTCATATTGCCATTCGCCTTCGTGTGGTTTTACAAAGAAACCATCCTGAAAGGCATCCAACTGTTAAATAACTATAGATTTTTTTCTCCAAGCATTATATTCTCCAAAATGATAAATTAAACCTAAGATCATTAGTTGTAATCTAATTTATGCGCTTTGGAAGAATATTTTAAAGCGTCCTTAGCTACGTATTTCATGCGCTTTGATCATTAGCGCTGAAGCATCTGACACTTTTTTTATTCCCATATCTAACAGAGAAAACAAATGATTTCTTAATTTCCATGTAGGTAATTAAATTTTTAATTTCTATTTTCTTGTGTTTCTTCTGAGATCAACCTTTCTGGACAATGAGTGTATACCAAGTATGTAAATATTTAAAGCAGAATTTGCCCACAGATGGCGTTGTCTGACAATGTAGCTATCGCTCAACCGTGTCATCTGAGCCATTTTCATGTTTTGATTTCTGACAAAGATTTTCAACTCATACCAATAGAAGTTTCATACTTCAGAGCAGTGTTTTATAGCATTGAACACGTTGAATTTTGCGTCTGGAAACTACAATTTGAGGGCCGGTTTAATTTTCTGTAACAATTGGAACGAAACTAATGCGAATCACATCGAATGCTTGTCGAAGCTAATAGTAAGCATGCTCTGGGTATATTGCAGTGTTTTAAGTGATTATTTAAGGGCTGTCAGGAGCCTTAAAACTTTCAATAAATCGATTTTTTGTAAATAATATTTTTATATAGTATGGATTGTTCTGAATAATTTGACACCAATCATTTTTTGATATTCTTATCAGTTTCAAAGATAAAACCATTCAAAGTGAAGTCACTTTGGCTAAGTGTAGTCACAGAGTCAAAAGTTTAGATTGCGTTTAGATTTGCAGATCGATTGTCACTTATAGCTGTGGACTGTTAAAATTAAGTTCTTTTTATAATTATAAAGGATTTCTTCAGTGAATAACTAAAATAAATTTTAAATTATTCAAAATTTTAACCTTACAATATTTTTCTCGAATTTGTTTTTTCTTCTTTTTACATTTTTGACAAAATAAATAAAGTAGAAATGTGTTATATATAAATAATGGTACTTACGTACCTTTAAAAAGTTATTTTGTGCAGATTAAACCTAAATTTAAGTCAATAATGCTATTACATTTTGTAAATATTTGTTTACTTTAAAACGCTAAAAATGTCGAAACTACTGCAACAGGCCAGTGGTTATGAAATTATTCAAATTTCTAACTTTAAATTCGTTTTCTCAAAACATGCTTTTTCCAAATTTCATTTAAAATGTATGAAATCCTAATAATTAGAAATGGATAAAAATTTGTACATGTGTTCTAATTACTATTTTCTAGAATCTAAACCTGAACTGAAAGTAACTGAACAGCAAACACTTTTTGGAAAAAAAATTTAAATTTCAAAAATTTAAAAAAATTATGATTTTTAAGTTTTAACCTTTTTTTTAAACCCATTACATACTTTTTTAAAAAATAAAATAGGTTCAGCACCTGAAAGCAATTATTAAGTTTAATTTGAGACTATTTTGGTGGTATTCGCATGATATTTGAACTGTACGTTTTACATGAAGCGAAACTCACATTTCTTGGGGAAAAAATTCCAAGTCTTCAAAATAAAGTCAATAATTCCTTTTTAACTGTCGTTTCATAATCTCAAGATTAATATTTAGAATGTAATATTTAGTTTCCACAACTTAAAACGATTCTTTCAGCAATCTGTTAAAGCTTACTGTAGTATCAAAAATCAGTTCGATCTATTTTTGGATCAACTCTCAGAATACAATGAATTATCGATATTTTTAGTAAGGCGAAGCAACAGCACTCAATGTCTTGACAATCATGTCACAAGTGCATGAAGAATTCGGAGAAGACAATCAGCAGAAGCAATAAAATTGTGACATTGGGCTATTCGCGGTTTCTCTTCACTAACCTTGGGGACTTTCAATTGAGATTGATTGCTTTCACTAAACAACCTTTGCCCAACCAAAAAATGAAACGTGATACATAAAGTTAGTATGTAAAGCAGTTAGGAATAAAGTGAAGTGTTAATATATAAACTACATCTGAAGGAGGATCAGAGAGGCGTTGTAGGTGAGATGAGGTGAAGCCGAAGTGCTAGATAAGAGAAAGGAGGAATTAAAGTCTATTGTTGAAGGTTCGAGTAAGGGTTACTCGAGAAAGATTTGGGCTAGTGTTTTCAGCAGTTGTTCCAGATTCGGAGTTGCCGTCGAGGAAAGACTATTGGTAAGAGTCTGTTAGATTATTATTGGTGGGTTGAACTAAGGTATTAGAAAGCTTACCCTGGAGAGCGTAGTCATCTGTGTCATAGTAAATATACACTAATAAATTGTGAAAGTGTTTTTGGTGGTTTTGTAATTATTTGTGTCGTAGTATTTAATATTTGAATTTAGTAGATGGCACAAGAGGACGCCCGGGTCGGGCGAGCGTTACAAAATCTCCCGGTCATCTCGATCGCCTGATGCTCTGAATCTGCGATTTTTGTTATAAGTCAAATTGAAGAGTTAAATGGGCTCAAATAATCCTCATACACTGGAAAACTACCAAAAACACAGAAAACGCTATTGCTGCTATCGCACATCAGACCTACTACGCGTGTTTTGCAGTTTCTTAAATCTAACGCTGAACTTATTTTATGTCAACTGTGGAAAATTCCAGCATTATAAGACACACACACACATATATATGTGTGTAATGAACATAGTAATTTAGTAATAAATATAATTTTTATAAAGTTTTATTTGTACAAATCCTAAAACAAAGGGAAAATAAAAGAGAGTACGCAACAACATAATTAAGAAAATCATCAATATATCTGAGAGAATACTAAACTAATAAATAATGGCAAAATATAAGGTTCAAATCATGAATAATTTCAATCCAATGCACGAAAAACAAAGAAAAGAAAAGATGTGACGAAAATGAAATATGACACTTTTGAATTCTGAGTTTGGCATTTCACAGATTAAGGGGTCTCGAGACCCCTAAACCTCAAAATTTTTGATTTTTTGAAATATATATATATATATATATATATATATATATTAGAGCTCCATCTGTTCTAAACATTTTGGTACTAAAATTATACCGATGCTTCGAAAACTCCCAGAGTTATCGAGAAAAAACAAAACTTTGATTTGAATTATTCTATTGTTATTTTTCAACGTTAACGTCCTTTTTCGCAGAACAAAAATGTTACTTTAGAGCAGGATTTCTCAGAAACTATTTAAGATATCAGTGTGAAATTTTATGTACATGTTCAAAAAAGGGTTCTTTATGACTTATAGATCAAATTTTATACAAATTATCAATATAAAATCTTTAATATGAATTTGAATTGGATTTTTTCTTAAAATTTCATTTTTTTTAATAATTGCGTTAAATTTTTTTTTCCTCTAAATTTCTCAAAAAGTGTGTATAACTTTAAAATTGAACTTTTTTTTTACTAAGTAACATCACTTTTGTAAATTTTAATCAATAATATACTTCAGAATCCTGAGCGCAGCAAAATATAAATTTTCTTAATTTTGAAAAAAATGTCTAATTTATTTTTCTTTATAACTTTTTAGAAATTTAAAATGCAAATAAATATGAATAATATTTGTTTAAAGTTTCAATTGTAATATTATATTGTTTTGAAATTTTATTGTTTTGGAAAATTATATTTTTTTCCGATACACGTACAAGCGTTAAGAGTCCTGAGACCCCTTAACTGGTTGAACCATTTACCCAACAATCCTAAGAAATAAATGTCATAAAGCAATATGAAAATTCTTGAAATTCAAATAATTAAGATATAATTAGAACAAATTGCAAAGAAGAAATTAAGACTAATATACGTATAGATAAAAATACATAATGCCTAGAAAGCCCGAGAATCTCCAAAACTACTAATTAAATTTTCTATTTTATACAGAAAAAAAACTCACTGATTTTCTGTGAAAACGTTCATTCTGCTTCAAGAGTTATATTTATTACATGAAAATTACTGTAGAACGAGTATTACTTCGAATATTAAAACTTTTCTTAGTTCTCTCTCTTAGAATTTCTTTTACATAGAAAGATTAAAAAATTCACTATAAAATTTTTACATCTCATTTTTGTATGGACATTATACTGTAATAGTAACCAATAATGGCAATTACCCCTTGAAGTCTATTTCGAATTACTAAAAACAAAATTAATCAGAAAAAAATCCTTCATAGATCAGAAAACTTTATAAAAATGAAGAAATTGTTCCATGCAAAGTTTTATAAAGAACAGAATGAGCTTCTATGTGCTAATAATTTTAAAAATGATTATAAATTTATTCAATTAAAAATAAAATTAAAGCATACGGGAATGTGACAGTGGAATGTAAATTTGATTTATTTATTCACTCATTCATTCATTCACTCCTTGTTGTATTCTATCACTCCTTCACTCCTTTATTCAAAACTTTATAAATTCATTTATTTTTTGTACTGAAAAAAAGTTCAGAAAGCTCGTTTTCTTAAAAGTGCTTGCGCAACTGTTTTATCGTTGACTAAAATTATAGGCCATTGAGTGCTTAATATATTGAAACCATGTAATCAATTGCTATATTTTGTAGTATGCAATAAAAATATTTAAACTTTCATAGGATTTTTATATGAATTTTTATGAAAAGTATTCAAAAATATTCTAATCAAACAATATTATTTTATAACACATTTATATAATAAATATAGTATATAAATATCCTTAAAATAGACGTAGATGAATATTTATGAGAAGACATCTACATCCGGTTATTTTTTTGGAAATCGTCTATCATTAAAACGCTTATAACTTCATTTCTGTGTATAGTAGCTACATATTAAAGGCAGCTTTAAAAAGAAAAATTGTAAGGCAATTTAATGGAGAAATAAAACAAATATTCAGTATATTTTATTAAATTCAAATTTTCAATTGAGTCTTTTTATTCCCTAAACAAAGAATGAGATAGTAGGAGATTGACATAATCTGTTAACCATTGAATAAATATTATGAATGAAAAAAATAATTGAATATTATCAAGGAAAAAAGAATGAAGCTTCATGAAATGCAGTTGCATTAAATGTATCAATATTATACGATGATTTTGGTGACCTGTTTTAACGGCTGTTTCTAACGGTTTTTTTCTTTTTTGCTTCCAGTCGTAAAGGCGTTTATTTCCGAGGGACCCGCCTTACAAGTAATTAGCGGAAGTTCCGTCAATCTGACTTGCCGAGTACAGGACAAAATGGGCACACTTTTCCTCTTCTGGTATTTAAATGAAAGTGTGCTTTCCCACCATGAAATGGAGATTCGGGGCATAAAAATTTACAAAGAGCTTGGAACTTGCAGCATAAGCCGCCTGTTCATTGCAGAGGCTAAACACTCGGATGCTGGAAATTATGCCTGCAAACCGTCCTACACTGTACCTTCTTATATCACCCTACAGGTTGTGGATGGTAAGCAAAACAGTCATTTTTAAAACATTTAATATTTTTTCTGTGTAAGTCATTTTGTTTAATCGAGAATTTGTATCAGTGTTCGTACAAAATTTCCAAATGATACTTGAAATACAAGGATTGGATAAGAAATAGAGACAAATGTAGAAACCTTTAACTTATACTTTTAATTTTCTCTAAAGTACTTGATTTTCATTTTAATTGATAAAGTTTCTTTCCACTTCTCATCCGTTAGCAACACACATTCTTTATTTTTTTGTTAATGATAAACTTTTTATATCAATACGATTGTTATTTACTTTTCTTAACGTAGCTTAGTTTCACACATTTAACTTACGTCTAAACTTCAGATCTGAGCAAATTTACAGATGTTTTAGCTAATAAGCTCAGTTTCTTTTATTATTTTCAATCTTTTCGCTTTACCTTGTGATCAGCGTTTCTAATCACTATCTTACTGACGAGTGTCAACTCTATCGCTTACACCCTGACACAGACACTCTTGACACTGATCTGTTCTGTCTGATTCTGATCTAAGGTGGTTGTGTGACACTCGCCTCTTATAAGACGCCCTATACTAGGGCTTTAAACATTGAAGATAGCCTTCAGCCTTTCCTGAAATGTAAATCCAGACATCTCGCTTCATGCCATTTGCTTCTAATTGTCAATGGTCCTGTAAGGTCATCTTTTGCCCTTCGCAGGGCATTCAGTGTAATAACATGTTTTAAAAAGCATTCGTTGCCTCTTTTTTTCAGTTTCTAAAGCTATACATCATATCAATCCTAATTGAACTTATCATGTAGTTTGGTGGGTATCTGAAACAATGGTCAGAAATTTCACAATGTTCGATACGACTGAGTCTTCAACGATCATTATCCTACGAAACAACTCTGCCTTAATAAATTTGCATGATTTTTACTTCTTTTACTATTCATGATCAAACGCCATCCTATTTTTGAAATATGTAACGGTAATTATTATCGAATTCTCAGTGGATTATTAAATGGTCAACTATTTGAAGATCTATATTTTGTGTTACATGAATAAGAGAAAGAGACATCCAAATCGTCAACTTACTCAGAATGTTCTTTTTAGATTTAAAAGCTTACCAATTAGTACTGAAATGACGACTCCGAAGTTCCAAGGTATATATCCAATCTCCCATGGCAACGGTAGTCAAGTGGTTATGGTCACAAACCCGCACTGAGTTTGACGAATCGGAAGATCTTGTCCTGATCCCACTTAACATTCGCCGCATTCGAGGACTTAACATTCGAGGACTAGTTGCACATTTAATATATCGAACCATCATTGTGGAAGCTTGGAGAAGTAGATGGCAGTTCAGATGTTGTCTTTGTCATCTTACTATGTTTCAAAAATAGGAGTACCATCGCCAACAGCCCTCATGTTACTTCTCGAAGCGACGCCAATCAACAATGTATCAAAAACGCACAATAGTGTAATAGGTAGAAACGAGTGACATATTATCGCGATTTCATAGTACTATTTAACAATTGTAGACACTCCTTCTAGTCAACCAATAACTAATTTTTACTTTATTTCTTTCACCTTGTATAGAGATAACATAAATTTTTTCAAACATTTATATAAATGATATACTTAATTACTAGTAAATTAAAGAGTGTTATTGGTAAAAAAAAAATCTAATTTTATGCTTATAATCTCATCTTACACATCATGTAACTATTCCCAGTTTCTTAGAGGGTATATATAGTTTGGCAGCTCTTATACTCTCTCAGAAATCGGAAAGTAACGACACGATACTTCCATTATATTACCTATCTCTAATTGAATGTCACTTCAGTGTACTTCAAGCAATT
Organism: Nephila pilipes; assembly: GCA_019974015.1. NCBI lineage: Eukaryota > Metazoa > Arthropoda > Arachnida > Araneae > Nephilidae > Nephila > Nephila pilipes. The sequence continues at coordinate 20,889 of BMAW01105928.1, read as the reverse complement.
GCAAGTAAAGTGTTTGAGTCCTGAAGCCACTGAAGACTCGTTGAGTAACGAGGCTGATACATGTTGTACCTGTCGAGGCTCCAAGTCCTCTCGTTGTAAAAGTCTGGAGAGAGGTGTGTCATTTAAAGGGTCGTCATCATAACTTGACCAAGGTTCCTAATTACAAGCTCTTTTTCGAAACAGACCTCGTATTTCTTCTGTGACGTTAATAAACAATGAATCAATTCATAAAATCATTCAACAAAGAAAGCAAACATGCATGTGGATGTGTACAAGTTCTTGTGTATATTTCATCAATTATTTTGTGCGAATCGATTTAAAACTACTTATGGGTTTTTTACTATGTAATTTTTAAATTCAAATTAATTTACATTTATATTCACAGGAGAGAATCCGGATACACAGCAACATGGATGCAAGCAACTAACAATGAAGGATGGTCTAATACTACTAATTTCTTTCTTAATTATTTTCTCTGCCTCGTTTCTTATCACTTACTTGAATGAGAAAATAGAGGATTAGGAAAACAATGATGACATTCTGTTCCTTAGTGACTAATAGATCTTTGTTGTCCCTTTAAAAGTATTTGTCATGCAATTTATTTCTACATGTATACTTTCAATTTATTCTTTATGATACTATACATATATATATATAATAGTATATATATAATTCATGTTACAATAATATACAATGAGAGGTTCTTGCATTTTTGCATACAGATGAGTTTATTTTATAAACATTTAAAAGTAAAAATTCCTTTCCTGTTATTCATAACAAGATTTATGCTTTCAAATAACCTTGCTGTTAAGGGTTTTAAAACATCATAGGTGTTATGTATAAACGGATATAGGAAAAATAAGTAAAATGTTTCTAATCTTGTTCTTAAAATTTAATAATCAACCCACCTCTGTGTTGTGTTTTAATGTATCTTATATAACATAAATATCTATAGTCGTAGCTGGAAGAATTGTTTACTTCGGAAAATGAACAAATCAAGCAAGAATTCATTTTTATTTTTATTTAAAGTAATTAATTTTGCTCAATATAAAGATAAAGGAAAGTAGAAATAAAGTTTATTTAAACTTTATTTTTAAAAATTTTACATACAATAATATTAAGATCAAAGCGTAAAGTGATCGGATACACTTTATGCATGAAAATATTATGAATATCACGGATTTAAAGGACCCAGGAGTCTAACCAACTATCGCGTATGTGAAAAATCATTTTCAATAAAATATCGTTTATCGATAAAAATGCAGAAATGTTAAGCTTTTAAGATAATATTCATTTATGTTTACATTAACTCTCATAAGGCATTCAACTTAAAAGAAATCCTTAATGTTAAAAAGAAATATAAACTGGATACTTTGTCAACATAACGGAAATAAATATTTTACTGCGCGTAGATTCTGAAGTACAATATGAATAGAAATTTACAAAAGTAATGTTGGATAGTAGACATACATTTTAAAACTTTAGAAAAAAAAATTAGTTGCAGTCATTAAGAAAATTGTGAAGTATTTATAAAAATAATTCGATTAAAATTCATATAAATTGTTTTTGTAATTAATGTAATGTCATTTTAGTTTTCTTGCCCATATTTTAGATTAATCAATCTCCAATATATTTAAAACAATAAGTTGGAGTAATTTCACATAGCTTCTAAGCGAATAAATTTCATAATGCAACCTTTTTGAAATAATTTGAAAATAAATTTGAAAGCCAGACCTATATTCAATCTAAAGTTAATTTTCTTGTATCAAATAAATAGTTGGTTATGTAGACCAACTGAACATTCTAGTAAAACATTTTAATTGTTTGAAATATTTTAATTCAAAAATAATAACCAGAATTTGATTAAAATGTAATTTAATATAATTCTAAAAACATGTTTTAATATAATCTAAAGAGACAATAGTACGTTAAGGAGCAGAGGGATGCGAAATATTGCTTTTTTAAGGAGATATATGAGCTTATACTCAATATGCATTTAACAAGTACAATTGAATCAGCAATCATTACATATAAACCGAGCTTCATACAGAAAATTTGCAGAGACGGTTGGAAAATGAACTATGTTTGACAAAAAAAAAATTAATTCGGAATCTAGATCTAAGAAACCATATAAATACATAACATTCTGAAGTTAAAAAAATTTCCAGTTGTTACTCATTTCATTGATATAAACAATATGAATTGTTTTGGGATCTCTGATTCCAATAAACTGCCATAATGTGCACATAACTTCTATGTTATCATATTATTTGGCTGAATGGAAAACAACGGAATGTCCAAAGTTTGTTACACAGCATTAAATGCAACTATTTCTGGAAATTCTTTATCATTTATATCACCTATATAACGAACAATTAAATTTAAACAACAAACTTGAGAAATTGTTATTAAATAATATTGCAGATAATCATTAAACTTATTTAAGTTACTTAAATTTAATAAGAATTATTAACATTTTCGTATTCAGAAGTTGCACTCAATAATTACTGCATCGAGATAAATTTAACTTAAAATGTGCATGAGGTTATTTCGAACATTAATGTACGCATAATTTTTGGATATTGAAGAAAAAAAGAGGTAACTAATTTATAATTGTGATATAAAGGAAACATTATTTAAATTCATCAGAAACTTTACAACAGAGAATTTTTTTAAATACATCCAAAATAAACCTCATCATAAAATTTAATTAATGTTCATCTCCAATTCAAATTTTTCAGTAAATGTTTCTTTGGAATAATATTTTTATTGTTTTAGTAATTTGCATCTGCTTGCGCTATCCGCATGTAAAATATCACCCAACATTCATTACCAGTAACTGAATTATAGATTTATGCTTTTTGTTCTCAACTTGGAAAAAGTAATAAAAATTTTCGAAGATTCATACTTTCTTGAAAAAAATTGAAACTGAAAACATGAAGAATAATTTTGTAGTAAACAAATGCTTCATGTTGTTTTGCCTGATATTTGTTTTCATATTTTTTAACTTATTAATGTATCAGAAGTAATATTTATTGTTGACACTCCATATTGTGAATTACCTTTGGAAGTTTAATGTGCTAGATGTTGTGATATTTGTTGTAGTGACTTCATATCGCGAATATCGTTAAATTAATATTTGAAGCTTATTGTATTAGATGTGATACTTGCTGTTGTGACTCCATGTTAGTAATATTATTATGTCACTATTGGAAGTTTAACTGTTTGTAATTAGTTATATAATGTAAAGAGAAAGCTGTATAAGTCGTGATATATTATACACTGGTTTTTAAAATGTGTAAACGTTTTTCATAACAATATTATTTGTGTACTTTTTTTGTTTTCATAAACATATTTATTAGTTGTATAGAAATCATATAAATGTGTTTTAAACTATTTGATGTATTGAATGTGATATTTGTTGATATGTCTAAATATTGTGATATGTGTTAAATTTCTATTGGAAGTTTAAATGTTTATAATACACTTAAAACATTGATGAACACATTTGTGTAAAGATAATGATTGTATATATCGAGATATATTATACACTCGTTTTTAACATGTGTAAGTAAAGCACATGATAATCCTATACATTTCGATGTCATAATTTACACATGAAATTTTGAGTATTGCAGTTTGATCTTGAAGAATAAATTTGTTTATGAGTGGACTCTGTCTTGTATTTATTAAAAACACTTCTGACACGATAGATATTTCTTATTTAAAGATATTGGATAAAGATACAGCCAAGAACTTTAAAGATAAAATAGTTTTAAAGAATCAGTTTATTCATTTCAAATAAAGCACTTAACATATTTGTAATATTCTTGAAACCTTAATTTTTAAAATAACAAATAACATATCTTAATCTTTAGAGAGCTCAGAAAATTATTTTCATAATTTTTTTCAATACTATTTTCAAACGTTTCTGAAATATATTCGTTTTATATTTAATTTAAAAATGTGAAGGTTTGTATAGAAACACCAGAATACACATTTTTTTATAAAATGTCATAACTATTTAATGTTTAAAATAAGCAAGTTATAACTATTTATTAACTACTTATTGTACTATTTTTTTAAAACTTTAATTCCGTAAAAATAAAAAAAATATATACACTTCTCATTTCTAAACTTCTTAAATTTAGAAGAGAACTTATTAAATTACTCGTATTCCAAGCTGTTATTTTAGTAACATTTGAAAAACATATTTATTTAAAACCTAAAACGTATTCAGCTTAATTAAACATATTTTAATCAATGTGTGAAAAGAAAACTAAAGTTGAATAAAAAAATTAGAAACATAAATAGACTGATTTTTTATATGAAAACTGGATGAGAATTTTAAATTAAATTAGAAAATAAGCGAAAATTTTTAATAGTATCGTATTATATTTAAAAATATACTTTTATGTAATCATCTTTTCATCAGGGGAGTAAATTTTGAACCATGTAAGGCTCGTTGCAAATACATTATAAATTTATTAGAAGTACTCAAACGAAATTTTTTTATCGATTGAAAAAAATGTATCCATAGATACAAATCAGTGAGTGTATTGTATAATAAAAGCTTAGAGTTTATCCTTAGCACAAAATAATAAATAATTGCACTGTTACTCTTCTTACAGTTATACGAAGAATAATAGCTCAAGGCAAAAAATATATCTCAATCGAATGTAGATTTCAAGAACCAGTATTTTTTTTTTTTAAAGAAAAAAAAAGCTAGCAAGAAAAAAAAAGTGGCCTCGTAATTTTGAAAGCCATTTATCATTCAAAAATAGAAAAATAAGCCAAAAATTGAAAAACAAAAATTTAGAGGCCAGAGAACATTTTAATACATATTTTTCTTGGAATAAAGGGGGGGGGAAGACTCATTTTTACTGGTGTAACCGTTGCTTCTAACCATAAATTCCGAATTTAAATTACTCTCAACGCTTTATAATAATTTAAAATGTGGTAGAAATGTTTTAATTCAAAATATTTATACGGCTTTGGGAATGTCATGGAAAATTTCATACTTTTCCATTTATATTTTGAAAGTGATATTAAACTTCATACGTTGAAAATTAAAAATGGAATTTCATAAACGTTTAATAAAATTAATCATTGAAATAACTGAGATAACTTCGACAAGATAAAATGAACCTTTTTTTAGAGTTTAAATTCCTTTCACAATGCCTTTTTTTAATTTAAAAGAAATTGAAGTGCCATTTTAACAAGTTAAAATTTGTATAGTTATGTATTTGCTTATATATAAAAATTCCATTTATATGCATAAATAATTACCTATGATCAATTAATTATCATGCATAATTATTTACATTTGCAAGTCGTATATTTACAGATACATCTTGCATAAAATCCACTACATTTACGACTTTAAATATTTTCAGAGTGCTTATAAACGTAACATTTTACATAGATGATTTAACTACAATTTCATAATTTCAGTTTAGTAAAATATTAAAATTTTGAATTTATGACTTGAATTTCCCGTAATTTTTGTGCAAATAGTGTGAAAGAATTAAATTTAGAGCACGTTTAACCCTTTCGAGACGACACGCCTTCGCTTTTGACTTTCCCTGGAGGCAGAGAGGAATCGGAAGCAACGGTCGCACCGGCAGGATTTTTTTGCGTCGCTAAGCTTAACTTAAAAAAAAAAAATAAAAATAAAAAAAAAAAAAATCGGCTTAGTGTTACAATTTTTGGTAAATTTTTAGCGAGGGGGAGGGGAGTTCCTATTTCTGAGATTTCCAATTGATCCGAAAGTTAATGATAAAACTTTAAAACAAATTTCAGATTTTCCGCTACAAGCAAAGAGACAGTAAAACGTTCAACTTCTTGCCGTAGAAGGTAAGAGAGGTTCCGACACGTTTTTTCGCAGACGGTGGGAGGGAAATTTTAAGAAATTAAGAGTCATCGGGGTATGTGAAAGATGCTATTACAATTATCAGGGATGGAACTTTAAATTACTTAGAGAGATGGAGTTTTGAATATTTTCGAGATCATTAACAAATTTAGGGGCTATTTTCTAAATAACTTTTTTAACTGTAGAGAAAATAATTGCATTTTGATGACTTCGCTACTCACAAATTATTTAGCTCAGCAAATAATACTAATAATATTATTTTGAAGTACTTCTAATTTATTTATTTGGATTTGAGCTTTCAGCCAACCGCCAGACGAGATATGTATTTGTGATGGTGGGAGGCAAAATTTGATTATAGATAAGCATTTTTTTTATTTAAGCTTAACATAGAATTTCGACGAATTAGTGGGATCATATTATTCGTTGAAAGTCAAAACTTAGTTTTAATTTGTGTGATGTGTTGTTCAAAAGTGAGGTGGTAATCAAGAACGACGCCAACATATTTGGTGGATTGAGTGCAACATATCAATTTGTTTTCAAAATCGATAACAAGTGGTTTTGTTCTTGAGGTTTTGGCAAAGAAGTCCTCCATTTTTGAAATATTTAATGTGATTTTCCATTTGGAGAACCAATCTTCTAGTAGTGATAAGTATTCAGATGATGTCCTACAATTTTGGTTTTGTGATATTTAAAAAGTATTGTCTTGTGATCTGCGTACATGCAGAGAATTGTGTTCCCTTGTTTTGAAATGACAAATAAGGCAATACAATTGTACGAAAAACCTTTCATTCACAAACGCTACAAAAAAGGAGTACGAAAAGGGATTGCGAAGAGGGTTCACATACGAATCCCAGTGTGATCCCTTGTGGTATCCCTGATTTATTATTCTGGGTATAGAGTAATCTTGATTAACTTAGACAAAGAATATTCTGACTCTGAAGGTGGAGTCAATTAAAGTGATCGAATTTGAAGATATTCCATATGTTATTAGTTTGTGTTGTAAGCCTGGGTGCAAAACTCGGTGAAACACTTTCTGAATATCAACGAGTACTGTTCTTGTGCATTCCTTATTTTTAAAATTAGTAAAGATAAATTCAACTACTATCAGAAGTTGATGTGATGTATAAAGCGAATGCATACAGCCACGTGCTGCTCCAAAATAATAATTTTCTGCCCCTGGAGATGGGAAAAAGTCTATTTGGAATAAATTTTTTTGATAATTTTTTAAGAATTGGAAGCAAAGATATGGGTCAGTAGCTCTCTGGTAGGGTAGAATCTGTGATCGACTTTAAAATTGGAACATCAGAAGCAATTTGCTACTGTAGTGGAAAATGACCGAATTCTAATATACTTTTAGCAATGTTAGTAAGCTGGAAAATGGTCCGAAGGGGGAGGTTTTTATCATTTTGTTAGTTATCTCCTCTCAATAAGGAGATTTATTAATATCCATTTTATCAATATATTTAATGATTTCTTAAGGAAGAAAAGAGAGAGGGGTGGGATATTATTAGGATTGTGTATTCATTAGCTAAGTAGTTATGAACGACATGTGTTACTCTCCTATCATTTAGTGGTGCTATAATATTATTTAGCTGAAACAGATTTAGTAGGGAATCAGCTCGTGTTTCAGATTTATTTGCGTTGCTGAGTTTAACCCTTTCAGGGGCGGTGGTATGTTTTTATACCACATATTTAGCACCCTGAAAATCTCTGTAAAATAACCTTTTTTCACCCACACATTTATTTTCAAATGATAGCTCATAGTGTTATTTATTTAAATTAGATGGCGCAAACATGTAGAATGATTATAAAAATTATTATTTTGATTTTAATGAAAGTTCCTAACAAGTGGTTGTTTTATCCCTTTCAGAACTGTTTCTGAAATGAAAATTTTAATTTCATCAGCTAACCAATCTACATGTTTGAAACTTTTTGTAAATACCGCTAATTACTCAAAACAAAATACACAAAGCATTCATTTCATGCTTCAAACTAAGTGGTATAAAATTTATATCTCAGAGAGATATAAATTATCATACAGAGGGTTATGAGCAACAGATGATAGAACTAAAGTTTTCGAATCATATAGATATGCGACGGTTCACTTTATTACGGTGAAAAATAGAGTTTATAAATGCGTTTTAAAATGCCGGTGTGGCAAAAATCAGACTTTTTCTCCGAAGGAAAGAGATTTAAACCAGGAAAAAAAATCCCATGCAAAATTTTGCGAAGAATAGATTTAGCCACCTAACGTGCAATTTTTATAATTATTATTAAGTAAAAGAATTAAAAGAGAGAGAGAGTAAAACCGATGAAATGTCGAGAAATGGACAATATTAAACTTTACTGATATTAAAATTAAAGGAAACAATAAATTATTAAATGGAATATATTTAAGATAAATGTAATTATATAAAATTAAAACAATTGATAAATTATTAAATTCAATATGTTTAAAATAAATGTAATTTAATTAAGACAAACGACAAATCATTAAATTGAATTTATACCAGCTATATGCAATTCAAATTAAAGCAAAGGAAAAGGTATTAAATTGAATATATTTAAAATGAATGTAATTAAAAATGAAGCCAAACGGTAAAAAATTTAAAAGTGATCTGGTACACCCAAACGATCCACCTAAAATAATCGCCCCTTAGATGGCTAATTAAAATTTATCAACTCTGTGCTTGCCCACGAAAAAAAAAAAAAAATTAAAAGTGCAGGGGGAGAAAAGGATTTCTGAAAAACAAAACTATTGCAAAAAAATAATATCTAACAAAGCAAGATGGAGGGAGAGTCTTCGATAGCTTCTAAGATAGAACTGGCTGGAGACAGCATATTAGGGACTTGTAGTTTTTTTCCGATGGATCGAAGACATGAAACTTGCAAACGACAATTGATATATAGTGTTAGCATGAAATAACAAGTAATATAAAAAAAATTCAGTCAATTCCTACTTATGTCAACAAAGAAATTTTTTTTATTTTAGTTACATTTTAATAAATTACTGCAATTAATAAAAATATGATATACATATGAAGGAATCATAATATTTAGTGGCAAAAGAAATTTTATTCCAACTATCTACACGCTTCGTCACTGACGGTATTTATTCCTAAATGTAAGTCCTGATAAATATATTATATAAGAGAATTTTTTTTCTCCCCCCAAAAAAAAGAATTAGTTACTTGAAAATCAAATAAAAAAATTTTATACTTCGACGAGATTCGATTCAAAGGCATGCAGATTCTACGCCGATGTTCTACCAAATTAGCCATTGCAAGACTAAAGACATAATAGAAGCATTGGCTTGTTTTTTAATTCAACCGGTAAATTAAATGGTTGGAATGAAATTTAGCCCAACCACTCTTCGCGACAGGAATTATTTGGCGGTATTTGGCGAAACATAGCTACCCAGGTCCACTTCGCGGACTTAACATTCAGCCAAAAAAAATCGTCATGTTTGATAATTTTTGAAATCGCGCCAAGTGGTTGGGCTAAACCGCATTTTCAGCAATTAAATTTAATTAAATGACTTAATATTTGAAAAAACTGTATTACTATCAAGTGTCATTCTCTATAAGTTATAAAAAATGTATTTGAACTTGAGAGGATGAATAGAAAGTATTTTATTATCGACTGAAAATTTGAGCAAGATACATATAGGGAGAGTTTGAGCGAATATTAGGAATTTATAAAAGAAACTAATCTGACTCCATTTATTTACACTCTACCCCTCCAAATCTTTCTGACAGTACGTTGCCACTTACCCAAATACAAACTTCTCCAAAACATTGTAATAAACAAGGACATAAACACTCAATTCTAAACAAAGTAAAAATACAGAAAATTAAAGATTTAGAAAATAGAAAAGATCATTTAGATGCTAATAGGTTATATCACAAGAGGTCTTGTGACTTCTACCTTATGATTTTTATATTAAGAGGATGAAAAATCAAAACAATTTAATATCTAAACAAAATTGATAAACAATTACAAAGGTATTAGAAATTTACCACTGAAAATATGTAATCAAAATTGATAAACAATTACAAAGTTATTAGAAATTTACCACTGAAAATATGTAAACAAAATATGAAACTGCATAATTTGTAGAAAAATTGTGATATTGTTCAAAAGTTAGACATAAAGAAAAGTTTTAATAATTCTCCTTGCACTTCCAGTTTTCTATTCACAGTCTCTATTTTCAGAGTTCAGGATTTTAACATCTTTCTCAGGGGCAACTGGATCGCTAGTTGTGATTATGATAGGATTACCGTTATCTAGTTTCAAAGGGTACAAACGTTGCACAGGACGTACAATTTCTTCACACGCCTTTTTAAGTTTTATGATCTTGATGCAATCATATTTTCATATATTGGGAGATAATGAGCTAATAGTAGGAATTTAAAAATAGACAATAAGGTGATGACAATTGAGATACGTCAGTAGTGTTTCATTGCCTCTAGCAGTGAACTTCATCAAAGAATCTGTGTAAACTAAGATGTAAATCAATTGAATAAAGGTATTACAAAAGATACAATACAGCAAAGATTTACCCGCTTTGTAAGAACAGAGCCCTTTATTCAAGATTCACACCACGTGTGAATCTTGAAAGAAAGGATGATTCCTTCTAAACTGAAAAGATTTAGGAATACCGCTTTAACGTTGATTAGAAGGAGGGAAAAAAAAAATAAAGAGAAAACATCCCATAAATACTTCAAAATAAGGAGGACTGACCATTCTTTTTTGTTTTGTTTTTTGTTTTTGACACATTTGTCCATCACATACGTAAGAGGATATATATCGAATGAGAACAATTACCACGCATAGCTGGTTTTTGAACTCTTACTGATCTACGCTTACTCGTAATTTTAGCCTTATAATCTAGTTTGAAGTAATTTTGTAAATATATGTATTTCTAAAAATATTTTAAAAGAATGCCTAAGCGGGGACTTTCAATTAAAAAAAACTTGTTTTGTTTATAGAGCGCCCTTCTGATAGTTCGGAGTTACCTTCAGAAAAAAGTGAGGAAGAAAATATCTTTACAGTATAAGCAATAAAAAATGTGCCTTATTTTAAATAAAACTGTATATGTATTTCTAATAAATTTGGTTTATAACATAATTTTATCATTAAATAATGGAAATCATATATGTATAAAAGTTATACTTAATTAACACATTTTCGCAGAAATTATCGCTCTTTGAAATAAAAATACATCATAAAGTTCTCATTTTTTCCAAAGTGTTTTGTGATCCTAATATTTTCCAAATTAACTAAAATAATATACTTTTTATAAGAGTATTTATTATTTCTTCGAAGGAATGGGAAACAATGAGTGTACAAATATGATGTCTTAGAGAGGTGAGGGTATTTTATATATACAGGGTCTTAAAAATCAGAAAATAAATAAAAATTAATTTTAACGCTTGATTTTGTGTCCTTTTAACATTATTAATTCATATCAGATGAATTTTAGGTAATATTTAATATATTTTATATACCGCCACTCAAAGGGTTAATACTCGTTGAGCTTGAGAGCCAAAATAATAAGAACTTCTTTCCTGTGCATAGATAATTGAATATAATTCTTCTTTAAAAATTAATTGCAGAAAATTAATAAATGTATAAATTCTGAAATAACAAATATTGTGCTGTTTGTTTATGCTGTAAATATGCCAATATTTAAATTCATTCATCATAAAATTTTATATTGTGGTATACTAATTTAAAATATTAATTATAATAATATTGCTCCATATAATATTCAAATTTATATAAACTGGTTTTGTTCTGACAATTTTGAGAAAGTGTAAGATTAATATAGGTTTACTTTAAAATTTAATTCAATGAGAGTAAGGATTTTAACGGTGAGATGAATTTTTCTTGTTTGGAAAACTAATTTCTAGATGCATCAGGAGGCTTTTGCTATGTTTTTTGCATGGGTATCTATTTGCTGCAGATTTTTTTTTAAATGTCATGCAAACAATATATTTTATAACTACACTTATAAAATTGCAAAATATTTTAAATGTAAGTTTTTTCCCCCCGCAGTCTTATCCACCGAAATAAAACAGACTTGCATGTACATATTATTTGATTAATCCGAGAGGACAACGGTTGCATTTTGGTTTATTACTTATAAGTGTTAGTGAAAATGCTTCGATATTCTATTAAGTTTTCCTTTGACATTAGTAAAATGGGAGTTTATACTAAAGCCGCATCAAATATTAGGCTAATATCTCATAATGATACTTATATAAGAATGTTTTCATATTTTATCGTATTACTCTCTTTCTCTCTCCCATTGCCGAAGCCAAATGTTTCCCAAACATTTTTTTCCTATGACCAAGCCCTCTTGTTAAGTAATTAATTAGCATTTATAAATAATATTTTCTATTTTCTAAATATTTAATTTTCGGTACTTTTATTCTGTCTAAAATTGAGTGTCTATGTACTTGTTTAGAATCTATGTTTTGGAAAAGTTTGAAATTGGGCGAATGGCAACGTTTTGTTAGAAACATTTGGCTGGTTAGAATGTAAATAAATGGAGTCAGACCAGTTTGTATTTTTTTATCATGAGAAAACCATACAATATTCATATTTTAAGCTTAGAAACGACAGAATGATACCATATTCAGATAGAGTATCAACATTGTTGCGACCTAGACGTATTAATTCAATGTAAGGATGCGTCTATTTTTATTGAAATAAGAATTCTTTAATCCACAAAGAATGGACCTGTTAGTCAAGAAACGTAGACCTATTAGAGCCAACTTTACACGATGTATAATGTACTTGTAATGAATGCAATCATGATTCATTTGCAAAGCATAATTTATGTTAATTATGTTACACGAGCAAGTTGACCCTCGCCTCGTGTGTGACGTCATCAGAAGTGCTCTTGTACGTCCGTAGAATCCGTGCGTCAGTTTCAGTTTTTCTTTCTTCTCCGCGGATACTACGCGTTAACGCACGGGCGCGGTTCGGCTTGTTGGAGGAATATTAAAGTAAGTTTTAAAAGAGAAAAATAAATATATTTTTGGTAAACTTTTATTTGACTCAATACAGCCACACACCACATGTCCAACATTCTAAATGAAAAAATTAAATGTTGATGATCCGCAAGAAAAAAAAATTAAATCGCTTTTCGCCAATTTAGAAAGAGTTTATTCAAATTTGACTGAATTAGATAATGAAATATGTGGTTCTCTTCTGGAGAATCCGGATGACGGAAATATGAAGCAGAATTCGCAGCAATTGAAGAATGCAGCACAAAACGGACTGAAACAATGATTAGTGTGGATATACATTTAAACAAAATATATGATTCTGAAAGGGGAAATGCCTATTCGATTTCTCCTCGAATTAAACGAAAACTTAAATTACCAAAAATAGATCTCGTTAAATTTCACGGTGAAATCGGTTGGCTTTCTAGGGTCAGTTAAAGCACATTCATGAGGATAATACATTAGAAAATGAAGATAAATTTCAATATTTGATCCACTCTGTGAGTGAAGGAACGAGAGCACATGAAATTATAGACAGTTATCCTTCAACAAATGAAAATTAATATAAAGCAATTGAAAGTTTAAAATCACGTTTTGGAAAGGATATCTTACCTATTGAGTTCTATGTTCGTCAGCTATTAAAATTGGTTATAATCAATACTATGAAAACAAAAAGAAAATTAAATACTTCATAAATTTACGACAAATTGGAAATTTACTTGCAAGCTTTAGAACTAATTGGCTTAACATCTGACAAGTATTCGGCAATGCCTTTTCCTCTGGTTGAGTTATGCAGAATGGAGGATATTTTTAGGGTGTGGTTACGCAATCATATCGTAATTTCAAATGGTGAATCATCAAACAATGTTTACACATAAAATTAAACAAATTTTTTTTTGCTCTTTTTGAAAATGGAAATAGAAGGAGAGGAAAGAATTCGTTTTGCTAAAACACGTTTTGCACCCAAAAGATATGATGAGAGGAAAGAAAAAAATATCACGTTCTGTTCCTTCTGCTCCTGCTTCAGATTTGTTTTCAGGAAGGGTTGAAAAAGGAAAAAAAAATAGTTATATTTTTTGTGAGAAACTTCACGAAAGTAAAGAACGTTACTGTGCTAAAAAAAACTTGATTTTGAGAAAATCGAGAAATTAAAAATAAAAAAATGTTACTTCACTTGATCCAAGTCTGAGCACCAATCAAGAGTTTGTAAATCCTTGTGTAGTGCTAGCTTTATAACAAAAGACATTAGGATTTGATATGTCAGGAATTGCCCTCAAAAAAACATGAATCAAGACACCTGATTTGGATGAGAAATTGAATGTCAGTTTATCAAATCAATGTGCTGCGGAAGCAGTTCTCCTTCAAACTTTACTATTTGATATCAAAGCAGAAAGCAAAACACACAGAGTTGGAGCTTTTATTGACAATGGTTCCCAGCGATCTTTCTTATTGAAGAAGACAGTTCAAGAGATGAACCTAAAACCTGTTGAAAAGAAAAGTATATTCAATCGGAATTTCGCGGAACAACTTTACAAAGACAAGAACATAGACTGTATGAGATAACACTTCTCAATTTAAATACTGGATTTAGTTATAACATTCAAGTCCTTGAAAAAGAGAGAGAGAAATATATATATACAGAGAGAGAGAGAGAGCTTGAATTTTGCTCGAGTATAAATATTTTAACGGGAAATGATAATCAAAGTATATCACATTAAATCGGGCTAATACGGTACATACAGAATTATCCTACATATCTTTGGCCTTCACATAGAATTATCTTTTCATACATTAGTTTTATATTATATCAAACTACTAAATAACGGGTAAGATCCTGAATAATATATCTGCCTTGGCTTAATATATTATTTTCATTGTAAAAAGCATTTCTAAAAATACTAATTCACTTCTTCAAACCAAAATATAAGATGTTTAATGTTTTTGATTTTGTAATTATTTTCAAAATTACAATTTCAATCAAAAGTCTTTTTCTTAGGATCATCTATATCCAAACATTTTCTTTTATGATTTCTTCCTGTAGTGTATCTCTTATTATTGACTTTCCCTTAATCTCTGATATTATGATCACTATTATTCTTCACTAAGGTGACCACATTTTAACATTTGAAATGCGGGACACCATTGACAAAGGAGGGGGTGGGCTATGTGGACCTAAAAATACCTACCTTTGATATCTAAATAAATTACTTACCTAAATCATCTGAATAATTTATTTATTGACTTCACTTGTTTAACTAGCACTAGCACGCAGTTTGATGTGTATCACATGAGAGACAGTTACAAAACGAAATATATGAAGGCGTTACTTCGTGAACGACCAACAAACTCTTTACATCCTGATCCTTCTCCTCTCTAAAATTCCCCTCCTTTTCCAATTTTTGTATCAGATGTAATTCCTTTACCACAATATTCCAAATGACGTTGCATCGCTACCAGAACATATCGCCATAAGAATAGAATCTGTGGAAGTGTACAAAGTGTTCTCTCTTCCTTTTACAGCTATATAATGTTTTCGTTCGCTGCCAATGCCGAAAAAAGTGACTGTTCATTAAGTCCAAACAATGGTAGTCGTATTCAAGCAACTGATCAAGGCAAACTTTGATAATCCTTTCCTTATAATCGGTTCACAACAATTCCTTTTATTATTAAAGTTCAACAAAATAAAATTTACAAAAAGGATATAAAGCTCATAAGCCCGGTGAAATAGCTACATGGAAGTCGAAAGCCGTATACTCATTTCCCGTTCTCCCGCCGTTTCCTAGCTTGTCGTGCATTCTTTCTGAAAATTGGAACTTTCTTAAGACCCCGCAGGACGCGGGTTAAATTGTTGAAAAGCGGGACGTCTGATTACCTTATTCTCAACAAAATACTCTTTATTATTATTTTTCTAATAAATTTTCTAAATAATTCTGCTATAAAACAGAACAGTAAATCTATATGGTGACATAATATTTTAAAAGATCTAATAAAATGATTTCCGTACCATAATGTTTTTTTTAATTATTATTAAGAACAGTTTTGTCAACAAATATTTAAAAATCTTCAAAATTACGCGAATCATAGAGTTAAATTTTATTTCAAGTACAATTTTCGACATTATAAGCAAATTATGTTTGCCTGTATTTGTTTACTACAATTATTGTCACTTAGATATTGAACTCTGTAACCTGTTCTTTCTCTTGGGAAGCTCTTATTCTGTGATTGAGAGCTTTACCTCTGCACCATCGTTGCTTTTTAGCATCTTGATAATATACTGCTGTTTGTAGAAAATGCAACACCATGAAAGAATCATCAGAATCAAATGAAATTTAATGCAGAAACGACTTGTACTGATACAAATAAATGGAAATTTTCAAAACAAAGAAACAAATTAGGCGTCCGAAATCAGTATTTGGTGCAGCACCATGCGCTGCATAAGTGCTGCTATACGACGTGGCATGAGATCAAACAGATGTTGAATATCTGCTTGAGGAAGAAATTCATATCGCTTGTATGCAACCAAAGTTCGTCTTTGGAAACTGCAGGACGCGGATCACGAGCGAGACGCCGACTAACCATATCCACACGTGCTCAATAGGCGACATATCCGGTGAATAGCAGGCCAAGGAAGAAGTTGCATGCGTTGTGCTGAACAGAAGTCTCGAACAGTCCGGCAAAATGTGGGCGCTTATCCTGCTGAAAGATAGCTCCCAGGGATGCCTGAAGAGAAAGGAACGACTTCGGGCTGTAGCACTTCACGGACGTACCTGTTGCTATTGAGTTACCTCAATTCGTATCAATTGGATCGTCCATGATACGAAATGCACCCCAGACCATAACTCCGGGTGTTCGACCACTATGTCGTTCAATACACTCAGGAAGGCAGCGTTGACCGGCATAACGTCTATCATCGAACACGGCCATCATTCCTAAATTGAAGCGTGATTCATCTGAAAAGACAACTTGGTGCCAATCAGCTCGTCCTGTCCTGTGCTCAAGAGCCACTGCCGACGCAGCCGTCGATGGTTGCCTGAGGGGAATCCTGTATAAAGGCACCCTTGCACGCAATCACGGTGCAGCAGAGCGACGACGACGATTGTGAATCTAAGTACACCTGTAGCAGTAGACAACGCTGCCAGCTGCCTGGAGGAAGCTGTGCGATCATTCACCGCCATGCGGACACGGTGTCGATCATCGCGCCTGACGTCACCTTCGTCGTCCAGTGCCTGTTTTCAGTGTTCGGTGCTCGTCGGTCCACTGCTTCCAAACTCGCAGCACTGTAGGAACTGTTCCGCTGCATACGAGCGTTATTGCGCGATAGGAAAATCTCCTTCTGAAGGCCGTGATTATCCTCCCTCGTTCAAACTCCGTAAGTTGCTTGAATTTCTTATTCTTCCGTCGGCAGGCATACTCAGGTCTCACTAAACGTTTGCCACTAACAAATAATCATAGACTTTTTCAACGTCCTGCTACACTTTATTTATACGCTTTCAGCATCAATTCAGAGGGCTGCGCGCGCCGCGCGCGATGGCTCTGAAACTTTATTAATTTGCATAATATCCAGAATTGACATTTGCTGCGAATTTCATTTGATTCTGATGATTCCTTCATGGTGTTGCATTTTCTACAAACAGCAGTTTATTAATATTACTACGAACATGAGTTGCGGCTTCCCTGCAGCTCTTCTCTTTTAGAGGAAAAGATGGATACACAGAGATGTCACCAGTTACGAAAGAGAGTTTAAGCAATAACACCTTCATCTTGGTGTCGGATTTGGCTACCATTTGGTGACTTGGCATGAAACTTGGCGACAAATAAAAAGTTTTCGAAGACGAAGAAGCTTAAACGAAAAGTCGAACAGGAAGAAAGTTACGAAATTTTCTTGAATTTTCTCCTTTGGCATCACGCCAGTCGGAAAAGGTACAAATATGCCAATAGCTACAGTCGGAGTTAGTTTGGAGGAATTGGTCTGTGTACGGAACCAGTTTTGTCTCTGCAGTCTGCTTTGTAGACCAATCGAGATAGCGTGGCTGAGTGAATCTTCTGGAGGTTCGGCCTGAATCTAGCTGAACCGTGAGTTTCTATTCTTGGAATTTCTATTACAGAGGTAGAACGGGGGATCGATTGAAGCTGTCGACACTTTAAGCGCAACGTGCTGGTAAATTTGCAAAGAAACAGCTTGTATCTGCTAGGAATCATCGGAGTCTGCCATGGAAATGCAGAATATTACTGTGGAGGCTGTCCGCAGTGAAGACTATTAAGCTGATGAGTTGAATGTAGCTGAAATAATTGTGACTGTCCATAAAATGTACCTTGTTCCATCTTCTGTGTCACTGAACTGTGTAAATGCTGTGTTTTTGTGTTTTTGTTATTTTCCAAGCCGTGCTGCGGGTGTATTGCCTTGAAGTCTTACAAATAAAGTATTATTTGTCGTTATCCTACGAGTTGGACATGTGTCTGTGAGAGATTTTCACTCCCCGCACACTCCTAGAGAGGAGGAAATTTTTCGTAACGATATCACAACATGTTTTTACAATATTTTTACAAACTACCTACTCCAAAATATACAAGAAATCTATTTATTAATGTAAATGGCTATATCAAAATAAACAATAAATAGTAGCATATTTATGATTGCTTCACACACCATTGTAGTGTACGTGATGCAAAGTCTATACAAAAATGTAACCTATTTGACAGTCACTCAAATATTACTATTGGATCAATACATTTTTCGAGTCTAGAAGTTATAAAATAAGCCATTTGGAAAAATCAAATCTTAAATGAGGTTTCTAAAAAGTCAAGAGTTATAAAAAATTTTATCGTACAAATTACACAAAGCTGCATTGTAAAGTTAGTATCAGAAATGTACCTAAAATTATACTGCTGTTTGTAGAAAATGCAACACCATGAAAGAATCATCAGAATCAAATGAAATTTAATGCAGAAACGACTTGTACGATACAAATAAATGATGAAATTCAACAAAAAGAACAAATTAAGCGTCGAAATCAGTATTTGGTGCAGCCACCATGCGCTGCAATAAGTGCTGCTATACGACGTGGCATGGAGTCAAACAGATGTTGAATATCTGCTGGAAGGAGAATTCCATATCGTTGCTATGCGCAACCAAAGTTCGTCTTTGGAAACTGCAGGACGGATCAAGAGCGAGACGCCGACCAACCATATCCACACTCACAGGCGACATATCCGGTGAATAAGAGGCTGCGAAGAAGTTGCATGCGTTGTGCTGAACAGAAGTCTCGAACAGTCCGCGCAACATGTGGGCGTGCATTATCCTGCTGAAAGAGGCCTCAGGGATGCCTTGAAGGAAAGGAACGACTTCGGGCTGTAGCACTCACGGACGTACCTGTTGCTATTAGAACCCTCAATTCTTCGTATCAAATTGATCCATGATACGAAATCGCACCCCAGACCATAACTCCGGGTGTTCGACCACTATGTCGTTCAATAATACACTCAGGAAGGCAGCGTTGACCGGCATAACGTCTAACACGAACACGGGCCATCATGGGTCCACAAATTGAAGCGTGATTCATCTGAAAGACAACTTGGTGCCAATCAGCTCCCTGTCTCTGTGCTCAAGAGCCTGCCGACGCAGCCGTCGATGATTCGCCAGGGGAATCTGTATAGGCACCCTTGCACGCAATCCACGGCGCAGCAGACGACGACGAATTGACGAAGCCGACAATTGTACACCTGTAGCAGTAGAACGTGCTGCCAGCTGCCTGGAGGAAGCTGTGCGATCATTCACCGCCAGGCGGAGCAGGTGTCGATCATCGCGCTCTGACGTCACCTTCTGTCGTCAGTGCCTCTCGTTTTCAGTTGTTCGGTGCTCGTCGGTCCACTGCTTCAAACTCGCAGCACTGTGGAACTGTTCCGCTGCATACGAGCTGCTATTGCGCGATAGGAAAATCCTCCTTCTCGAGGCCGATTATCCTCCCTCGTTTCAAACTCCGTAAGTTGCTTGAATTTCTTATTCTTCCGTCGGAGGCATACTCAGGTCTCACTAAACGTTTGCCATCAAATAATCATGAACTTTTCAGTCCGCTACAGCACTTTATTTTATACGCTTTCAGCATCAATTCAGAGGGCGCTGCGCGCGCTCACCTGCGATGGCTCTGAAACTTTATTAATTTGCATAATATCCTATATTGACATTTGCTGCGAGATTTCATTTGATTCTGATGATTCCTTCATGGTGTTGCATTTTCTACAAACAGCAGTTTATAAAGAAACAGTAGAAAAAAGTAAATTAAAATAACACAAGACTTAAAATAACCCTACATTGATAAAATGTTTGATAGTTATATAAAAATAAAATTAAATAAAGAAAATACAGTAAAATTACTTATAAAAACATGTATAAAGCAAAAAAAAAAAAAAAAAAAATTCAAAATTGGCTGTTAATTTTTATTGCAATAAGTGCTAACGTTTTTTTTTCCTCTTCGTTCTCAAAAAGTAGAATTATTCTAAATGGCTATTAATTAGCATAAAGTAACTGTACTCCTAGATCCAGGCTACAGAACCATTAAATATCAAAAATGAAAATATATTCTTCAATTTAATGCAGTCTAATTTTCAATTCTAAACATTTGAAGTAATTAAAAACGTTGTGAACGTTAACAACAAACAGAACAGGCACATGATACTGCCATAAAAATAAAATTATTTAATTATTAAAATAGAGCAAAACTGAAACATTACTAAAAGAACAATATTTCTAAGGATATTAAATTGAAAGTCGATGAAACCTTAGTACCTTATAGAAACTTAATGTAATAGTAATGATCATACTATTACATTTATATATATAATGGAAATCTTTGTACCTAACATTTTGCTTCCTTTCGTCTGCCCATGCATTTTCATTCACATCATTTTCTTAAAACATGTTAGCACATGTCAGAAATTTATATAAAAATATCTTGAATAATAATATATGAAATAGCAATACGTAACTGAACGAAGCGCATACCG
>BMAW01105916.1:0-11922 GCA_019974015.1 Nephila pilipes | reverse complement strand
ATGCTACCCCGACCACCTATTAGTAAATTATAAACAAAGTAATTTTATAAAATAGTTATTATTAGAAATCTTAACATCTTCCCACCTCGAAAAACGTAAATTTTGCAAATTATGTTTGCTTATTTTAATCCTATCTTTAATTCATTACAATAATTTTTGATTGAGGAAGTCATAACCTTATTACCATCCTAATTCATTCATAAAGGGTATAGAATCTATTATAAGTTTTTGTATGTATGAAAATGGCAACAATTTGCAAATAAAAATTATGAAGTTAATTGCTTGAAATGTTTCATCAGTATTGTAAATTCTAAATATTAATCCCATTTTCGAAACGGTTTACTTCTAGGAACTAAATGACGAGAAAAATCTTAATGGTCAGTTAAAAATTTAGCGGTATTTTAAAAATATAGAAGTATGTAATAGCTGTTCCTTTATTGTAGTTTTATGTTATGTATTTTGAAATTCCATACATTACAGTTTTAATTAATAAAACTCATATGCTTTCTCCCTACAAGGCATCTAAAACTTCTAATTTTGCCCAATGTAACTATGATATATATATTTTATCATCCCAAATGACTGAAATTGCATTAGAAGTAAATACCGACATCATTATTAAGTTTATTTAACTATATTAACAAGAGATACCAAAGTGAGTGTATAAAATTATATTTGATGTATTAGTTAAAATATCACTAAAAGCACAACTCCCGAAATTTGTCATAAATGATTAAATTTAAATACTTTGATTTTATGTTTCACAAATTACAATTGAATAAAGTAAAATTTTTGACTTAAGCAAATTTGTGAGAATATGAATATGTTTAATAATAGAAATTTATTCAAAATATTTTTATCCCGTGTTTTTTTTTTACCTTACAATTCTATTTTGCTTCTTAAAAATTATTTATTCATGGTAAACATCTGAAAAAGCTTCACAATGATTACTTTCACTTTTGTATTTAAGTAAATTTCTTAAATTTAACTCCTTATTTAATATATATATATATAACTTAGAAAATTATATAGTTACGTGAAATAAATGGTATATTAAGTTACAAACTGATTCCAAGCAAATGATCGAAAGAAGGAAAAAAATGTGGTTCAAAAATTGTCGGAATGAACAAAAAATACTGTAAGAATTTTTGAAGCAAATAGTTGAATCAGAATGATTGTTAACAATAATATTAACGAACTTTGAATCATAATCCAAAACCATTATCACAAAGAATATGTTATAATAAATAAAAATAAATTTTAAACCATTATGACATTAATGGACGTGTAGACAAAATTAATTTTTTAATTTTTCTGTTGCGGAACCTATAAAACTAATTTTCACCTGAATTTCTCACAACCGACGCTTTATCAACGCTTTTTATTATTTTTTTTATCTGTAATTGTGACGAATAATTCTTTTTAAAGTGATCCAGTGGAAATATTGATTTATAGGAATTTGTAATTTGCATGACTAGTTTCCAGATTCTGTTAACACACACATTATTAAACATATTTTCATAAGCAGTTATTTAGTCAATGCATAGATTTATTTGAATAAATAAAAACTATTAGAAACAAATCTATTTATATAAATATTTCTAGTCATTTATAATAATTTTATATCTTTGTTTCGTACTATATAACAGATGTGAAAGTTTGCAACAGAAAAGTTCTGTTTATAAACTGGTTATATAAGTTATTGTGATTATATAGATATCAAGAGTTATAAAATAATACATTTATATAAATTTTCTAATTATTTAATAATTTTAGATTTTTGTTTACTTTTTCTTTATCGTTGTAAGAAAGTACAATAGGTAAGTTATATTCGTACAATGAATCATTTTCACATCGGCGTTTAGCAGAATAATATACAGAAAAAAATGCATACTATTTCTTAATGGGATATTTTAAAGTAATTGACGGTAGTCTTAAAATAAACAGTTCTTCTTTTCTAGAACATTTTAATTACCACATTATTAGCCACCCAAATGGCTATCGTTTTAGTCAACGACAACATGGTTTCTAAGCACTTCTGAAACTAAAGTGTTTTGGCCAATCCTTAATTAAAAGCATTAAATGAGTGAATTAATTAATGGTTGAATGAGTGAGGGAGTGAATGAATGGAGGACTGAATGAGTGAGTGAAGGAATGAATGAGTCAATGAATAAATGAAGGGAGGAGTGAGCGAAGGACTGAATGAACATGGGAAGGAGTGATTGAATGAATAAATGAGTGAGTGAATAAAGAAATGAATTAATGAACGAACGAATCAACCAGATTTTCATTCTGTTGTCATATTACCGTCTGCTGTAATTCTTAATAATTGAATAATTTTATCTTTATTTCTTTTTAAAAGTTTGCACCTTTAGTGGTTAAATCTGTTCTTTGCAAAACTTTATATGGAACATTTTTTTTTTAAATATTCAGCTGCTATTTTTCAAAAAATAAATATTTAAGTATATTAAGCAGAAATAGGTATGAAAGGAATTTAAAATTTTTAATCGAGTTCTTTCAAATTATATCCGAATGAAAATTTTTAAGAAATTATTAAATTAAATTTCTTTCTTGAACAAAATTATAAAAAAACTCCAAAACATAATCTAAAATTCTTGTTCTAAAATATAAGAAATAATAAAAAGAGAATTGTCATATTAAGATAGAACAATTCATATATGTCATTAATATATTCTTATAGGTATAAAAATTCTACAAATAATAGCAAATGCAAAAAAATTTCAGAAAATCGATTTCTTTTGACAACCAGGCAGAGTTGAAAATTTTTCCAAGAATATTAACACATATATATATATTTCTCTTTCAGTATGATTATACATAAACACTACATCGAAAAAAAGGAAGAATCGAGGAAAATTTAGATTAAATAAAAGTTTTCAAACTAGGCTTGAAGTTATAACAATATTACATTTGTCAAAGTAAAAACAGTTATTTTGGTATTTTAGAATCATTAATGTTCTAAATTATAACAGAGCTAATGCTTTTCCGGTTGGTTTCGAAGATTTTTTTTTATTAACGTGTTGTGATATTTTTATGAAGAATAATATTTAAAGTAAAATTAATTAATGCAATTCAAGATAAAACTGGGGAGTTTTAATAAATCCATCACGATTATAATCTGTCTTATTGGTTGCATTGAATTCATTTAAATCTTATAATATCTATTTACTTAATAGGTATAATGTGTACATGTATTCTTGAAGAAAAAATTGCTGAATCAAAATAATTATGTTATGAAAGTATTTTTCATGAACAAAACTTTTATTATATGAAGCCAAATTGAAATTGAAACTTTTTTTTCTCATTTTTGTTAGTTTTATTGAATTAGATATCAATTATATATGCCTTTTGATATAATTCTATATAGCTATCGTAACTGAGGCGATTTGACTGCATATTTTTGAGCTTTACATTTTTATATTTGTATCAATTTTTCATTTCTATTTAGAGACTCACTGTAGTTCACGCATTAAAAAATTGGGCAAGAATTTGTCGATTACGCCTAAGAAGCAACCAATGAGTAATAATATTTTTTATAAGTATTAAGAGATAGAAAATTTAGTTCAACATTAATATAAAAATCATTTTGAATGAAAAAGCGTTGCAGATTCCTTTAAGAAATTTACATACAACTTAATTCATGAAATTAAAAACACTGTATTTTGAAAAAAAAATGAAAAAGTTTATTCTTTCTTTATCTATACAAAAGGCTATATGATACGAAATGTTAATTTTTGATATTGTTACACATATTTCATGAATGTAGTAATGACTTTATTACAAAAAGCAAAATCCTGTATACCAGCATCAATTCAAATTCATTTACATACTTATCTCTACGAAGATCAAAGGAAATTGCTTTGAATCAGAGCATTTTTATATTTGTGTGTCCATTATTAAAAATTACTTTAAATTTCTAGTTTTCATGACTGCAAAAGTTCGTGATCTTTTACGAACAACTGATGAATTCACAAAAATAAAAATCACATGTCGGTGATTTGTTTTATTGTATCCTGAATCACAAGTACATTTAAAATGGCTGCATTTAATTTCCTTCAAACACTCCAAGCTTATAACTTTTCATTTTAAATTAGTAAAGTTGCTCCAACTTATTAAATTTTATCAATAAATATTTGAAATTGCTAATATAAATTAATAGTAAATAAAATACAATGAATTTAATGATTTAAAATCTTGGTGATAAATTCTGAGGAGATAGAAAAAGGCACAGTTTAGGAATATTCTATGTTTTCATCCAAATAAATATTTAACTACGTTTGAAATTCTAAATTATGCTGTTGAAATCCCATTCACGCTAATGTAGTTAAAATATTTGATTTTCAATTTTTGCATCGTCTTACGATGTTCAAAATTAATAATTATTTGGAAACGCGCTATTAATTATTCACATCTCATAATTCTTCTTTTATCCATGAATGAAAGACTAAAAAAGTGTATTCTGAAAACTATGATAGAAGGAATGAGATAAATCTCTCAATCAAAACCAAATCAATTTTGATGGATATATTTTCTCCTCTATAATTGTATTAAGACTGATTAATAAACTACACCTCTATCTTTGTAGATGTATTAATTATGATTGTAGTGCAAAATTCAGGAAAATATGTATATAAGGAATTGTTAAATACATACACACACACTGCAACTGTACAATACTTTTAAAAATTAAATTTTTTTTATATGAAAATAATAATGAATGGGAAATGAACACACATGCATTTCACTGTATTTAAAAAGTTCAACTTAGATTCGCTAGATGGCAGCATGAAACATTATATATGAAAATGGAATTTCAGAAGAGTGTATGAGTGAGCTGAAAAGAAAATAATGCCGAGAGTTGTACTTACCTAGTCCAGGAAATGCTTTAATAACAAACAAACAGATCGCACAGTTTTACCCTTTTTTTTTTTTTTTTTTGAAAAAGATTGGTAATTTGACTAATTTTAGATAACAAAAATATCATTTTCAAATACAGGACAAAAATGCCGAATGTAGTTTTGCCAGCAACGACAAAAAGTACAGTTAGTTAAAAAAAAATGGTTAGTAATGATTATTTTTACCACTTTGTAAGAAAATCTTTATTTCAGGAATTCACATAACGTGCATGTGCATTTGTACATTGATAATTCATTTAAACTATTCGTGGCTTTAAAAAAAGGAGAGAGAAAAATTAATGTACTTATAAAAAAGATATTATAACATTTCTAAAACTATTAAAGTTCTGGAAAAGAAAAACAAATGTTACTGAAACTAACTTTGAACTTCAATTAAAAATCTCATATCGGAAATGCAAGGAACTTCAAAGTTAACATTCTCTAATGATGTACTACTTTTATGCTTATGCAAAATATTTACAGTAACTGAGTTAATCAACCAAAAACTAAATAGAAGAAAATGATGGAAATTTTGTTAAAATATAGATCTATTCAGGAACTTTCAAAAAGAAAAAAACCACAAAATAAAAGTCGGCCATTTCCAACAAAAGCCTTACGGTTGGCAACCTTATTCTAACCCTTCTAAAATAAATCAGTATTTGTATATTTAACGTTAACTTAATATTTGTATAAATATTTACTCATTGAAGTAAAATTTTTATTTAGTCAAAAATGCACTCGCGTTTTCATCCATTTTTAGTCAAGGTATTTTCGTATATTAATCATTTTAAATAGCTGCAAGGGAGCAAAACACACAGAAAACCTTTCATTCAGAATGTATGCATAATTATAATCAAATAAAATACAATTGTTAAAATAACTAAAAATAAAAAACCGATTATGTTTGACTTTCAGTATAATAGTCTGATTGCCTCATTAACATACTGGCCCTCAAAAATTAAGGTACAACCAATATTTTATATCTAATTTGAAAACAAACAAAAAAGAAATTTTGAGAAATTATGCTTGACGAGCTATATATTCAATTTTATGTAATTTAAACATGAAGCAGTATTTACAAGTAATGATTTACATTTTTTGCCAAGGTACTAAATTTATTAAAAAAATAAATCACAGTTTTTTTTATTAAAGAATTTAACAAATGGGTTTTAATATTGAATGTGTCTGCCCCAACTTGTAATTCAATGGCGGAATAAAAAGCAACGCCCGTACTTAACCCTTGTTCCAGCTCAATTAACGACATTGGAGAGGACTTAATGCAGCCAACTACGGCCGATGTTATCTTTAAAGCTTCTGCATTGGATAATTAAAGATCATTAGCATAAAAAATTCTACTCAAACTTAAAAAAGTGGGATATTCGTAGTCTCCTTCGACTGTAATATGTCTAATTCTTTAAAAATAGTATTGGGTGTAATGGTTTCTTGAGGTTTTATTGAAGTTACTAACGGGTAAACCATGTAATTCCTATTTTATTCCTTTTCGGTGAGCCTCAAAATACTGGTTTATTTTAACTAATGGAGGTCAGTGTTCTTACAATCTGTGATAGCCTTCTTGAACCACTTGCAACCTTCTCATTTTCTCATGAAGCAAGACACGTTAAAAAAATCTATTTCTGCATGCGTGCAGATATGCAAAATGCTAGTGCATGCTCACCTGTGGCACTGGTATGGTTTACAAGAACTATCACAACAACACAGCACAAAAGGATAAGAATTAGTTTGCTTTGGGGATATGACTATTGTCCGCCTTCAACTATCGAACTCTAATTCCCTCCTGGAACTGTTCGGATTTCCTTCTCTCCGTCGACGCTGAGACCTAATGAATTCTTTCTGAATGAGTAGAAATGCATCGAACTAGAGTAGATTCATAGTTCTCGCCATGCAACTAAATAGAATTATCTGTGGCTCTTTGTTGGATACTCGAATCTTGCCTTCCCTGATGTCGACAAGGTTACTCGACAGTTGTTCTTTGTCACTGTGTTCCATGCTTGTGCGATAACGTTCCTATACAAGCTGTACTCTTCAGTTATCCTTTAGAAATTATTTTTGTAAATATTTGAGCTAATTTCAATTCTGATTTTTGTTTTATTTGTACGAGCTATATTCATATACACAATACTATAATGAATGACAAATAAATGCTGATGTTATAAATCTTAAGTAATCACTGATCATTTGCTACTACTGATTTGAGTCATTTGAAGTGAGAAGCCGTGGTAGCCTAGTGGTCATGGTCGAGTACTTGAAGCTAACATTGCTTTCATCAAGTCGTGGGTTCAAGCCTTGATTCCCCTAAAAATTCGCCTTGTAGTCGGGGCTGATGCACGTTAAATTTGTCGAGACTTAATGTCCTCCCGTTGGCATGGTGTGTAAATTAAGACTGGAGTGCCAGCTCAGGTGTCGTTATTGTCACTTGACAGAGATTCAAAATTACGAGATCCGTCGTCATGTTGCTTCTAGAGCCACGTTAATAAAACAAAACCGAACAATTTGAAGTGGGACTTATGCTTCTGTATCTTATTACACCTTCACACGGTTTCGAGTTTTGATTCTTACCTGGACCCCTCACATGGAATAATTGTAGCTGTTGCACTTTGTATAGAACTATGCAAAATTTCCATGTGATGTGTTGTGTAAGTTTAGAAGTTATGAGAGGTAAACTTCAGCCTAAATATCTGTCCTTCTCCTTATTTAACCGTAGATTAAAAAAATGACATCCAATGACAGTAACCCTCATTTTGTTCTATTACTCTAGGGTTTTTTGGCATTACAATTTCATAAGCTTAAGTTTTAGAAAGTCAGTCTTGGGATTTTTACATTTATGGATTATACATTTGTAGTAGTTTAAACAAGGATGCAAAAAGTTTTTGGTCTAGAAATTTTTACATAAAAATTTCAGAAAAATATCCATAAATATTGAATCACCTTATTCTGTTGACAAACTATCTATATGAACAAAAATCTTATGTAATACTAGACTACTGACTAAATTTAAATTAGAGTTTGTTAAAGATTATTCGGCTGAAGGTAAGATTTGTGGTGTTTTATAGCAACATATACATTTTACAGATGAATTTGCAAGTTTGTTTCTAAAATTGTAAAGGTAAGTTTTTTTTAAAAAATGTGCTTACAATGAATAAAAGCAACACATTTTCAAAAAAGTAAATGCGTATCAAAATACTGTAATAATCAGATGTCTGGTTTTGCTCTCGAGTAATTTTATATAATTCAATCAAATTCTATTTATCCTTTCAAAAAATAATTTTCATTTGACACATTCTCATGACCCAATTTTATCACTTAATTGACTCGAAAAATTGCTTTTAACTAGTACACTCTTTCATAAAAATATATAGCAACATGATAACATTTCGTATTATTTGTGTTGTGAAAGACGTATTGAGGTCACAGTGGATGCTAAAGTCAAAATTTGGACAGTTGAGCAGTTTATTTTAAAGTTTGGAACCAACCACCAAATAACAGGTTTTGGTTTTCAATTCGAAAGGGTTATGTGCAATATATCCCCCTCTCTAAAACACACACATGGGCCTTTCATTTTTAAAAAAAAATATTTCAATTCTTTTGAATTTACAAAAGCGATTTTCAAAATTTGTGAATAATATGGTTATTATCTTTTGTTATTTATAAGGTAATTGATCATGGCATTGTAATATATTTCCGGAAATTGGATTTTTCAAATGAAAATTCTACCTTTACATGAAAAAAAAAAGAATGCACCGCAAATGAGCTTTTCCATTGCAAAATTTGTAGCTAAGGGTGGAGTAGCAAGAATTCATATATGCCTATTATGATTTTGCCACATACATAATCTAAAAATATAGATATGATAGTGATTTCTTCATAGTGTCAATTAAAAACGATAAAATGAAGTGTGTATTCTACGGTAATGTAATATTTAAGCATATATACAACTTCTTGTATTGATGCAGATTTGCATAGAAACAGATAAAATATTTTTAAAAGTATAAAATACATTTTTTTCACATTATTTACAGTTGAAAATTAGTTATTGTACTTAAGTGTAATATGTATTTTTACTGTATGATAAAGTGTAATCATAACGTGATAAAACTAAGTCCTAATCAATTTTGATGGTGAAAGAAAGAAAATAATGTGGAAGAAAGAAAAATTTTAGTATACACACGTACATATAAGAAAGAAAAAAATTATATTTAGAAAGAAACTGAAGAAATATAACTAACTGATAAAATAAAACTTTGTTTGCTATCAAAAAATCATAACTTACAAGCTAAAAATAGGATTTTATATTTTATCAAATTTTTTTCTTTCAAAAACTCATCCATAAGGCTTGGAAAAAAAGTCACATGTTCAACAACTACAGAGAGTAATCTGATAACTGTTTTTGACAGTTGTTTGACAAATATTTTTCCAATGAAATCGCACCCTGTAAATCTCAAATACGAGTAAATATTGATGTGGGGAAAAAGAAGGAAAGAAAAATTTATCATGGAGTATTAATAATATTAATGGATAATGATTTTTTCTGAAATGAAAATTAATAAATGGATTCAATATATAGGAACAAATTAACTATTTGTAAATTATCGTTTTTAATTAACGTCAATTCCTTGGTATGTTTCAATTGTTATACCTGAAATGTTCATGGAAATTGTTCTTATGATAAAAGAAATGGATAAGTAATTTACTTATGTGATTTCGTTTTGGCCCAAATTTTCTTACTATCATAAGTCCTCTGAATTTATTTGCCCATATGGAAATATAAAGCTGTTTTCTTTTAAAAATTATACACTAATAGAGCTTCATGAGACGAGTAAGATTATTTTCGAAAATTTTCTTTCCAATTACAAAGGGTTTCATAGAAATGGTAGAATAGCACGTATAATAAAAACGGTACTTCCTTTACATTTTCAAAATCAGGTGGTATACTTTAATGATTTTTCATTTGAATGAATTTCTTATATAATTCTCTTTCTAAGCTAAATTTCCCAATAGTTTAGAATCTAGAGGAAACTCCGACACAATTTTTGGAATTTTATTGCTTAAAACCAAAATACTCGTATTTTCACTTGACGCAATTATTTGACAAACATGACTGCATACAGCTCAAAATAAACATTTGTTAAAAATTCCTTTATTTCCTCAATCAGTAATATCACATATATCTTACTTTGTTTGAGTTATAGTAATTTTTTTACATCTGTTAAATTAGTGATCTCTCACTTTTCCATACTTTTTTATAGTTCTCCGCAATGAAAAACTCGATGTCTAGCAGTCGATTAATCATAACTGATTTAATATTAAAAACGCCTCTTTGAAGATTGAGGATTGCTTAAAATAAATTATTTTATAGCTTTGTAGAAGTTATTTATTAAAAGAATTAATTGTTTTGCCTTGCTCTTTCAATATTTTCAAAATGAATTATAGAATAACTTTTGATTTCTATGTTCTTAAATCCTGAATCGATTAACCTTTCTCACATAAATATTTAGTTCTTAAAAGTTACAGTTTTAAATAATCTTACATGACATAACAGTAATAAAATTAAGAACTATCTAAAGTATATTTATCCCATAAAAGTATTCACGAAACTAATAACAGATTAAAAGGAAATAATCTTGTCATATATTTACGTTTCTTTTTATGTTACATACATCACCTGAAACATCATCCATTTGTCTTTTTCTACGAACTTTGACTATTTAAATGGTAGATTGTTATGAGGTCTACAACATTTATCTATTTTGATAATTGTATATAAGAGAATCGTTATATACAATACAACAGACAGTTTACTTTTTTTCTAAGCATCTTTTGATTAACTCCTTTGGGAAATAAACGAGGGCTCTACGGAAGATGTGCGATTTACAAAATGGAACAAAACCATATTAAATGTGTCACTCAAAATGAGGGTAATCATCACAGAATCATCATTCCATAAATTAAAAAATATATTTCTTAAAAGTTGAATCTATCTCCACTGATTTTATCAACACTGATTAATTTCAGAATGAAGTTTATCTTATGAACTTATAGATTTTGGATAAATTTGCTGTTCTTCTTTACCATTTTATTGTTCGTACATCAAATATTATACCAAAATGAAATTTATATAAAGTTTCAGTGAATTAAAATCATAATCTTTATGAAATATTATGTTAAATGTTGCCTAATGAAGTAATAATTTTTTCCATTGCTTACATATAATACTTTTTGTAAACTCTTTTGGGGTTCTTCAAAACCTCTTTAACTAAGTTTCTCATAATTATATACCTACTCTTAATGAATATGTTAAAAATTCCATATAAATATTCTCATTAGTTTATTCATAAAAGTCTTACTTTATACATACTTAGTAGAATTTTTAATAAAACATTAAAAATACTCGACATAAAAGCAGAAACCTTTATAAGAAAACAAGTATTTGTAAGGATTAAAAAAAAAGAAAAAAGTAATGTAGCTTTTTCTACATTAAGTCATTTCAGGAAATGAGACATAATTTAGTTTTACGATAAAATTGAAATAATGTAGCTTTTTGCTACTGAATTAGAAATAGGTGAAGCTATATTGGCACTATCAAACACAGATGGCAATAAAAATTCCAAATTTACTTCGCCCTCAGTTTTAGTGTTTCGTGTCATTTTTATGCTTATTTTTATAAGAAAGCCCGCTGGAGTAAAATCATAAAAGAACCTTTTTTAGCGGAACATCCCTCTATCTTTCCTTCATTTGTTTTATGCATCAGTATCCATAAATAAGTCATTGAGTTCCTTAACAATGATATATAGATCACACCTAAACAAAGAGCAAATTAAATGGGATAAAAGTTTGCGATACGTGTGAGTAGAGCATTTTCCTTTTTATGATATAGTTCTGATGGAATAAAAAAGTGATATAAAAAGGGGAATTCTGCATATTTATAAAATCCTATCATACACAATGCTACATTTAAATAAACTTAATTTAGAAGCGTCTCTATTTGTTA
>BMAW01105911.1:6094-25073 GCA_019974015.1 Nephila pilipes | reverse complement strand
TAACGGCGCATGTCTTACACACATATTTTGTCAACTTTTCACGCTTCACGCAAATTTTTGAACAAAGGGCACATCTTCTTCGTCCTTTTTTTCATTTAAAGGCTATGAACTGATTTTGATTATTTTCGCTAACATCAACGTCAGATTCATTCATTAATTCGCAAATATCAGTATCAGATAAATTCTTTCTTTTCGTCATGACTGTCATAACAAATAAAAACCGACCGAATGAAACGAACAGCTGGGAGCATCTGCTAATAAAAACCCTAACCCCCATAAACATCCATAAATTCTTATTCGAACTTCTAAGAAGAAAGTAAGAAAGAAAAATGCAAATCAAATAAAGTGTACCCGCTAAATCATGCCATTACATTTAAAGAGACGCGCAGCAACACGTGCTTTTAACATTTACTCCCCCCTCCTGTTAGCCAGAAGTGAAATCTAACCTCATATCACCAAAGTCAACACTCCAAATAACCTATATATACAGATTTCGTGGTATTGTAACGCCATTTAGAAACATTAAATAAAACGTTCTCATCATATGTATCTCTATTGATACGTTGGACTGGAGCAGGCA
The DNA here is from genome assembly GCA_019974015.1 of Nephila pilipes. Taxonomy (NCBI): domain Eukaryota; kingdom Metazoa; phylum Arthropoda; class Arachnida; order Araneae; family Nephilidae; genus Nephila; species Nephila pilipes. The sequence continues at coordinate 24,493 of BMAW01105911.1, read as the reverse complement.
TTCTCTGAGCGTATTTAATCTGATACACTGGGAGTGAACGGGTTATTACATGGGTGGCTAATCTTTGGCATACCATGTGCTGATTTTTAGTCACACGAGTTTAAATGCGTTATACGTTTTCATACCGTTTTACGTTATTATTCGCTGGTAAACAGATATCTGGATAGAATCTGCTTCGCTTAGGGAAGGAATAGGAGTAACTTAATTTAGTAGTTAAATTAATATGAGAGAGTTTGATGAAGTGGCGGCGGTAGCCCAGTGGTCATGGTCGCGGACTCTCGGTTGGTGCTGTTTTCGTCCAGTAGTGGTTTTGATCCCTAGCTGGGCTGACTCACTTTAAATCGGACCGAGATCTAAAAACTTCTCGTGGCGTCTTTTAGAAGTTTGGAGGGGGAGGTGCCAGCTCAAGAGTTGTCCTCGTCACTTGACCGAGTTTCAAGATTTGTGGTCTGTCACCTTTGCCTTTGTACAGCTTCTTTATGTGACTGTCAATAAATCAAAATGATATAAATGTTTAACAAAAGTATGACGCGAAATTTACTTTGTAAAAGTTGAAAAAATATTCTGTTTTAAGGTATATCTAGCATTCCTTCTATTCTTCAAATTTGACAGAAGCTCCTCTTGAAATCATGTAATGCACCATGGTTTGCATCTCCCCTTCCCCTGCATTCTGGTACAAAACAAAATGGAATTTAAACTTGTGTGTTGACTACTGCTATGTGACTAAAAGGACTCGTATATTATGTAAGTATTTGCACTAACAAGTTTAAGAATATTTCACTGTGAATATATAATCTCATTATCTAAGAATTTATCTGGAAAGAACACATTTTTCACAAAAAGAGAATTCTCGTTTCCCGACGACCACGTTTTTTTAAAGCGGCAATGCTTAAAATAAACAAGAATTCTTAAAATATTAACGTTTTCCGAAGCAAATATGTTAAAATTGAGTTTATTAAACTATTTTAAAATTTATGAAAGTGAAAAAATAAATTTTATAAATAAAATTGGCTTTGCTCATTTCATTTTAACATGAGCTTGGTTTTAAAAAAAAATGTTAGATTAAAAGACCTTTGTCTTTGTCAGCGAGCTTATTTGACGATAAAAGTTTCGTGCCTTTATATTTGGTAGCTAGTTATAAACTTCTTAGTCTGTATCACCAATTCTTCAAGATGTATATTAATCATTGTTAAGTATACGTACTTTTGAGTGTCAAGATAATATCTTTTTAAATTCCTAATACATTTTTATTTTCGCAAGCAAAAATTTCTAAAGTACAAAAACATTTTCAATGCTAACAATGAAAAGAGCAAAAACAGACTATTTTGCCATAAAAATTAATTTTCAAATTAAATATTAAAATAAGAATGAACGATAAGTCATTTAAGTGAACTCCAATATTTTGTTAGGATATTAAAATAAAATCAGATGATAAAATATTGATTAAAATATATCTTAGCTATGTATAAATGTTATTGAAGCAAACGAAATTCAGTTATGATAACCATAATGCATTATGATGTCAATAGTTTGAACCTAACACCATGTATTCTTTATTTCCTGCCCATGTATTTCTGTTGATGCCATTTTCTCAACGAAAAAAAAAAAAAAAAAAAAAACCATGTTAGCGAATGTTAATAAGTATTTTTGGACTGAATTTTAAAACTATTTGTTATATAATATTTCACTCTGGTTAGTTGAACAACGATAATTTTCGTCCACTCAATAATATTCAACTACAATGGCTCCTTTATCGCCCTTGGAGATTTATTTTCAGTGTAAGTATTCTTAAAACATTTCAGTTTCGACAGCAGAATAAAATTTTCATGGACAGTAACTCAAAAATTTTACTTTCTTCGTAGGGTTTTAATCATTTTATCTTAGAAATTTGATTATTGTAATAGTGGCAATGATCCTTGTCTAAAAGATATGGAAAGAAGAAGAACTAAAAATAGAATCTAATTAACATTTATTTAGAACCGGGAATCCTGTAAGAAATCTCTGATTTATAAATGTTTTACTGTATTTTTTCCTTCTTTTTCGGCAGAAAATCTTTCATAAGACGAAATTTACTTTTCTAAAAACTTAATAAGAAAGATGGACTGACATACATATTGTTAGAACCGTTTTGGCTTTTGTAATAGGAAATAAATAAATAAAGCTGATGTTACGGAATTAATTAACTAAGTTATAGGAATCAGAATACGAAAAAAAAAGAAGTCTAATTGATTCGATTATTTTGGCATGACTGATAATGAAATTAAGCATCATGATGGCTTATAGCTATTTTCTTATCGAGTGGTGAGTTGAAAACAGTGTAAATATTAATCGTGATATGTTTCACGATTTGTCTTATACGTTAAAAGAAGTAATATGCGTCGTATTTAAAAAAAAAGAAAAAAAGAAAAGAAAGAGGAAGTGGAGAAGGAAGAAAAAGAAAATCGGAAATAAAACAATTTGGAAATCAGAATAGTTTCAAAATACAATTAATAAACAATTAATGAGTATGTTTTTTTTTTGAATAAATCGGGTTTTTTCAATCTAGTTGATGACTCTAATTTAATTTTGTTTTTGAACTAATTTTAAATCATAGAAATATTATCTTTAATTATCAATTGATATTTTTTTCTACGTTTTTATGTATTTCACTTGATGTGTGTGTGTATCAGTTTGTCAGTGTGTCATAAAATTTTCGATAGTTAATTTAAGCGACTTCCCATCAAGCTAGAGCTCTGAAACTTTGGGAATCATTCTTTCTCGCCTAACAATGCAATATTTAGACATTTGCGATAAGTTTCAACTAATATATTTTTTAATAATACAGTTTAGTCCAACCACTTGGTGCGATTTCAAAAATTGCCAAACTTGGCGATTTTTTTTTTGGTTGACCGTTAAGTCCACGAAGGGGACCAGATAGCTAGATTTGGCAAAATACCACCAAATAATTCCTGTCACCAAGAGTGGGTGGGCTAAACTGTATTCCGACAATTTAATTTACCGATTGAATTAATTAATTTTAGTTAGTTTTAACGTTTTTATGCATTTCACTTGGTGTGTTTGTCTGTCTGTGCGTGTATCAGTGTGTCATCAAATTTTCAGCTGATAATTCAACCAAGTTCCAATCAAGCTAGAACTCTGAAACTTTGGGAATCGTTCTTACTCGTCTAACAATGCAATATTTAGACATTTGTGACAAGTTTTATCTAATATTTCTTTAATTTTTTTTAATAAACTTCGCCACCATATAAAAACGTTGTTTTTAAAAACATTTGGTTTTTATCTCGAATCATTTTAAAATATATTTCATATTGTTTTTTAAACATTTTCTAAACTTTTTGGTGAGTAATCTTAATAGTACATTCCCTGCCCCTGGGAAATGTATCAGGGTGCTTTAGAAGCTTGCCTTCTTCAGGTAATTACGGACATTTTGACCCTGAAACACTCTAATGATGTTTTCATTTCATATGAGGATTACTGTCTTTGGTAAACGTGGGTGACGATCCCCCGAGATCCCAGCGATCGTTCTCTAATTTCTACTCTCCCTCCTTTCAAACGTTTTATCATTTTTCTATTTTTATTCAAACGTCTGGATCATAGATACATCTTGTTTGGCGCAGCGTTGTAATATTTGGCTCTTGCAACATTATAAACTTCACTTTCGCTCACTTAATCACTGTTAAGACATTTTTTTCAGTCTGTACCAAAGGTTTGATGACTGAGACCAACTCTGCTAATAATTTCTAAATAGTTCCTCGACCATCATCGAAAAGGAGACTATTCACGATGATAATCTCATGTTGAGGAAAGGATGATCAACCTTTGTGGTACAAATACGGAGCCCCATTTTAAACAGAACCAAAAGCATTGACCCCTCGCGCAACACTCCTGTATGGTAATGAATTATAGGAACAGGTCATACGAAATATGAGATAACATTCAGATTTATTTTTGTCCCAGACACCTCGATTTGAATTCACGGCAGCTGTTCACATTTTGTAAATATGTTTTAGAGAGATAAAACGAACGTTCTCCATTTCGAAGTAGCACAGCTGCTCTTCCAAACAGATGAATTAGTTTATGCAATCTACACATAAACCCCCTCACGAATCTCATATTCTGCGCGTACCCCACCGTATGTCTGTCTGGACTATGTTGCAGCTATTATACACTCCACAGCAAAAAAAAAAAAAAAAAAAACCACGATTCACCAAGAAGGATTTGTTCAATGGAGAACAAAAATTGGCGGATTGGAAAATTGTGTACAGAATAGAAAATAATAAAATTTCAGAAAAATTGAATGATTTATTTCAGATTTAAATAGTTACAAGTAACGAGCTCAATAAGGTATTGACCCACATTTTGTCTGGATCCAAGTTTCCACGCGTCGTGGAATAGAGTAATAAAGCTCCATGATGGTCACCTGCGGAATTTTTTGCCTCATTTGCTACAATTGTTTCTCTAGGTATTCATTTCGAAGCGTCTGAATCTAGGTAGATTCAGACGCTTTCCATCATATCCCAGCCATACTCGATTAGAGAGATATGGCTGGCCAAGGAAGTGTTTAGAAAACTGTAAGATAATTCATAGCAACACTGTCGTATGTGGTCTGGCATTATCTTGCTGAAAAATAAGGCCAGGGTACTGCAAAAGGAACGGTAGCAAAACAGGTCTCAGAATGTCGTCGACGTAGCGCTGTGCTGTAAGTGTGCATCTAATGACGACAAAAAGGGTCGGGCTATCAAAGGAAATGGCACCCAAGACCATAATCTTGGTTGAGAGACTGTGTGGCGTACAATACTTAAAGGAGGATCGGCAAGCTGCTCCGGGCGTGTCCAGACACATCTTCGATGATCGTCAGAACATAGTTGGAAGCAAGATTCATCACTAAACACTGTACATCCCCAGTCAGCATCATTCTAACCTGATTGAGCCAAGCACCACTGTAAACTGGCTCGACAGTGTGCAGGCATGAGTGGCAGGTGGCGTAGCGGTCGGTAGATTTCGAACTATTAGCCGTCTGTGAATGGCATGGTGGATACATGTGCGGGTCGCTCTTCTGATGGTTGATGATAAATCAGGCGTTGTGACAGCTGATATGACAATCACTTTGTCCTCCCAATCTGCTGTGGTCCTAGGTCGACCGCTACCATCAGGACGCTGAAATCTGCCATTGTCCACCCATTCTTGCCAGGATCTTCTAATCGTCGCATCGCTGCTACCCATATAACGAGCGATTCTCCACTTTGCTCAACCTGTTTCTTTCAATACAATTATACGACCTCTTTCAAACTCTGACCACTGCTCGTAGTGAGCTCGAATCCTGCTGCGAGACATTTTCTCAATCGTTGAAAGCTATCTTAAATCGCAATGCAACAGAAAACTTGACCATCAGATTGAGAATCGCTTCTTTTATACACTAGCACCCGCTATTTATTCATTAGACATCAAATTTTAATCATTTACATGTTTGGTCTAAATGTCTTTGCATACGAAATTTCATTGCAATCGGGCATATTCTTTTAGGTGAGTCGTTTTTTTTTTTTTTTAGAGTGTATTCATAACCTTTGTAAATTAATTACTTTTGGACTCATTCATCACCTTAAGTTTACTAATACATTTGTAAAAAGAACTGAAATGAATTAATTACTTTTGAACATTGAATACTTTTCATTTGCCACATGTTTCACGAATATATTTTATTTTCATAACTGGCGTACTATTTGCCTACGAAAGCAGCATGTGGCATATAAACTTAGCTTTGACCGAGGTTCAAAATTTCGAAGTACGTCGCCGATAGCACCCGTGTTGCATCTCGAAAGACTTTATAAAAAACACACCAAACCAACCATAAGCTTAGCTGTGGCCGTCTCTAGTGTATATTAAAATACAAAACCTACAGGAAATTTGAAAGTATATTTTATATACTTGTGTAAAAATATAAGGGTTTCAAAAATATATATATATAAAAACTATTTTAATTTAAAGCCCATAAGTTGTTAATACGTTATGAATACTTTATCAAAAAAAATGCGCAGATATTTCTTAAATAAGTTATAATGAACTATCTTCGTTATTATTAAGAGATATATCGATGCAATAATAATCAGCTAAACATCGTTGACCAGTTTATTCACCCTGAAGGAGTAATTTCAATACAAATTGATAATATGGAATGGTTAATTAATCGCGTTTCTAATCAATATTATAATAAGGAATCCTATTTATATCTTGGTAACTCTAAAAAGTCGAATACAAATCATTGGATGCAATTCAAGAGAATTTCTAATGACGGAATCAGAGTCTGTACAGAGATTAGTACATCTCTTCAGAGTAACTCGAAGCAATATTCTGTTCCAATGAATATTTTCAATTCCTCTATCTCCTTTTTTACTCATTTCTAATCCTTTAATATTGTAAAGATTATTTACATTTGTCATGATTCTATCACAAAGCGAGTTTCAACATCAAAATAAAATAGCCTCAAATATTAATGAAATCAAATGCCCGAGAAAAATTGTTAAAAATTTATTTGTTTCTAAGACTTACTAATATTGTGCCCCTTCATATGACTAGTTTTTAAAGCTAATAATATCATTTTATAATTTTAAATTTTAAAAGCTATTCAATGACTTTATTTTATAAAGTTTTGTTCAAAAAGAGAAATGTAGTATCTTCAAACAATTTTTCAAAGAAACATGTTTAAATCTTTAAAAAAAATAAAAGCAAAAACTCGTATTCTACTAGAGTAGTCTTAAATGCATTTGTTGTTGATGACAGATGGCATTGATGACCAAGTTGGTGTTTAAAATTGGGTGCTGCCATCTCTAATCAGGCATCGAAACTGATTTAACATTCAATCAAAGGTTAGTTTAGATTTGGTTGCCGTTCACTACCAATCCAAAATTTGATTCCTAAAGTTTCGAGATGTTATCGCCATTTTCCATTTCTTGTCACAATTATTGTCACTAGATTCAGAAACGAAGAACACTAGGAATCATGGCAACAATCAAATAATAGGTTACATCCGGTGAATATGATCCACATATTTGAAGACGACAAGAAAAGTAACTGCAGTGCAAAGGGGGAGCCAATACATGGACTTCTAAGAAAAAGAAAAAAAAAAAAAAAAAAAAGAACACAGAACAAAAACTGACTACAGTAACTTACCTCATCTTAAAGTATTCGTACACCTTCGAAGAAATTTTTTTGAAATACATTGATATTTGCTATGAAAATATTTTTTGATGCTAAAATATAACCTGAAACTATGAAATCACATTTAATAATCTGCTTTTAATTCAAAAAATTTTTTGGAGAGGAAAATATGGTGAAAATAGTACATAAATTGATTTGCAGAATAACGCTCATAATTTAAAAGTAAACAAAAATATCCTTATTCTGAAAATTTTATCTTATTCATCATAATATTTTTTTGGGGCTGGTACTACTTTCAGGATGAAAATCATGTTACTACAAATTTTATTGCGTTTCGAGTCAAATAACAATGAAAAATAAAATAAAAAAAAGTTATAACAATACCTGATTTACACATTCTTTACCAAACACGTATCAATTTTACAACCATGAAAGTAGTAGGAGTTCTTAAAAACTATAAATGGAAGATGCTTGCCAAATTTAAATTATTATAATTCATAACATTTTCTGATATCTACGTTGCCATTTGTGAAAATGTCGAAAAAACTCATTGTGAGAAAAATCAAAAACAAACTTTCAAATGCAATTAAAAATTAGCCACCGAATAAAATTCAAATCCTTGTAACTTAAGTTCTAAATAAGGTATAAGCAAATTTCAAACACTATTAGGAAGAAAAATGGTTAAATTTTAAACTGACATTAAAATTAGAAAATCGAAAATTTTGACAAAAATGACGTTTTACAGGTGTACCGATACCTTAATATCCCATTCTCCATTCCTGAAATGGGTACGTTTATAACACACCCTTATTTTCCATCAAAATATGTTGAACAAATTCTTCTTTAGTACCAGGAACTATCTTTTTTTTTTTTTTTTCATTTTTAGAAAAGATGTTGGAACTCCTATGCATATTATTTTCATATATAAGTACTAGAAAAACTTGAATGATGTCAACAAAAGTATTTTATTTTGTCCTGTGAAACTCTTTCGAAAGAGTATACACGCATCGAAATATCTTGCTGCTGTAATCAAAAATAAAACCTTGCAGTCTGATAGAAGTAGCAACGTCTCTTTCTTATTTAAACACAAAGTTATCTCAGAGATTCAATCCAGTCGTATTATAGCAATTTCGATCGAGAAACGTGTCGCGAATGTTCAACACGATGAGACAAAAGGAATATTTCTCCAAGTAAGTATCAGCAAAAGATGCAGGAAATATATATATTTAAAGAGAAATGTACCTGAAAAAGAAATTTTTTACGCTTTCTGGAAATCATTGTTGGTAGATACAACTATTTGTATGTGTGCGTGATTTTTTTCAATATTTTTTTTCTGCCTGAAATGTATTGCTTGTTATTCGTATACCAAACTTTTCCGAATCCTTTTTATTACTTCTTCTGCTTCTATTTTTTGTTTATCGTGCCAGTGTTTATCTGTGAAACGGTTTTGAACTTTTCGGATAATTGCTGTTGCTATAGTGATGAGGAACATTGACTGAAAAGGAAAACAATTTCCGGAAGGAAATGTATTAAATATCCAGAAAATTTCGAGAACTTGCATTGTTTGAGTAATGACGCTTCAAGAAGGCTACTGTTTATTTGAGTCATGGAAAATCTACACATATTGAGAAAAGATACAGTATAAAGTGTTGAGTCAAACTTTGTAAATTTGGTTGTGAAACTGTGGAAATGTTACAAGAAGCTTAAAGCAAGAAAGTTCCATCACAATCCTAGTTCTAAAAGTAAACCATGCGTATTACTGCTGACAGAATTTGAAAAACGATATGCGCGTTGGACATCAAATACATAACACATCATAAACTCACAGCATCAAAAAAAAAAAAAGACCCAGTTGAACAAATGACAAACGAAAAACCTCTTAATACTGTTCTTGAATTTTGAAGAAGGGGTTCAAAAAATTAGTTCAATTTTAACAGGCAGGTAATTTACAATTTTAAGTCGAAGTATTCAAACGTTTAAGGAAAAAAGTGAACCACATCAGCTCAGAGATTGCCGGAAGTTGGATCATCCACCATAAGAATGAAATGCGCTGGCAGTGGTTGACAGTACATATCCATGTAAACATTATTGTGCATCCCATCCACCGCACAGTCCAGACTGTGATCCTACTTCCAGACTTCGTTACTTTTGGGGCATACCTTGAATATATATATGTATATCAAATAACGTCATATAAAAACACTTATGGTTAGTTGAAGGGAAATGTGCGAGAGAAACCGTTGGAGAATATATTCTATGACATTTTTTCAAAAGAGTTTTTCATGAATAATTATTATAATGCTTTCTTATTGTTGACATGGTGGGATTCTCGTTCTATTTAAAATTTAATTAATTTTTGATTCTTAAATTAAATTCCAGCATTCCAGCTAGTAATCATAAAATATTTTTCATCAGGGCCCACGACGAACTTAGTATTGAAAAACGTATGCATACTCTTTTGTTTTAGATATGCCCGAAGTGTTCTACCCACTGCTTGGTTAACGAGCTGCGAAATAAATGTTAGTTTATAAGTAAACGCCATTAAAAAGTGTCTGAAAATTCTTCGGCATATCCGCAGAAATGAAATAAATGTAAGAAAATGGAAGCAAATGTTAAATGCGATCCGTATTAATATAATGTTAACTTGTAACATCCGGTTACCCCGGGTGTTATCTTGTGCCATCACTAATATCTAATATTAAACAATACGACACCAATAATTACAGAACCACCTAAACAGCTTTCAACATTTATTAATATATATCCACTAAGACAATAATAATATAGCTCTCCTGGTTAAGTTTATTAACACTTTAATTCAACCCACCAATAATAATCTAACAGCTTCTTACCAACCGCAAGTCTGAATCAGGAACAACTGCTGAAAACACTAGAACAATTCTCAATCCGAATGGTTTACACTCGGACCTCAACTCTAATCTTTAAATCAGCCTTTCAATACTATAGCATTTAGATTCCACCTCCTCTCGCTACAACGCCTCTCTGATCCTCCTTCGGAACTCTACTCCTTCAGATGGAGTTTATATACTTCTTAATTTAACCGCTTCACTTCATTCCTAACTGCTTTGCATATTACATTCTTCATCACGTTTCATTTTTGGTTGGGCAAAGGTTGTTTAGCGAAAGCAATCAATCTCAATTGAAAGTCCCCAAGGTTAGTGAAGAGAAACCGCGAATAGCCCAATGTCACAAACTATCTTCTAACATGTGAAGTTCTTAGCATGGTTCGAGATTTTGGTTAAACCTTAGTACAGCAAACACAGCATCGTTAAACTTAGTTTCACTCATTACCAAAACTCGAGGATTAGATAAATCATTGTACCTCACTAAAAGTTTTACAGCGCAGAATTAAAAAATTATGGAAATCGAAATTTAAGTTTAATAGTTTTTAGTATTGACGATGAAAGAAAATAATTATTTAATATATATATCAGTTCCAAATTTTCCTGAGAGTACGAGCTCTCAGTTTCTGAAAAATTGGAAATATTCCATTTTTTAGAAAAATTTACATCAAGCACCATTTTTCGACGTAGTTGCTTACCTTCATATTATACTATATCACTGAAAAATGAACTACCTTATAACTATGGTAAACAAAAGAATAAATTTAAAATAAAATCCCGTTGCCTTTGTGCCTCATGGTTTCACGGAACTCCGGATCTCATTAGCGGTCCAAAACCTTTTTCCCAAACAGAAACGTTTTGAATGAAGTGAAAATGAAGAATTCTGTGTATGCAAGAGCAGGGCTGTGAGAGGTGTGGTAGATGATATCTGACCCAAATTAGTTGAAGAATTGCTTTGGGGCGTTGGTTGAATGGGGACGCACAATGATATGCAACAAACACAATCTCTTAGCTCATAGTCGCATTCTTTAATTCAATTAGATGTTTAGAAACTCATGGAAAAAATGGTAAGGGATGATAAAAAAAAACATCTAAACAAAGCAATTTTGATCAAACAATGCACAGACGGAGAGCAAGAGGTGAATCGCTTGTCGACTCTATAATGGAAAACATAAAGCGCGTTAATTTTCTTAAACATCGTCGTTCCTACCGTGGATTTCAGGAAGCAAGGCGAAGTACGATAATTAGGAAAAGCTACGGTAACGCCGTCTAGAGATTCACTGATTGCTCTCCGCCTGTGCGTTGTATGGTAAAAATTGCTTGTTTAGATGTTTTCTATCACCCTTTACGTTTTTGAACTTGAGTTTCGAAACACATTGAATATTGGCTTCCGTATTTTTTATGGCATTCTCTGTGCCGCTCGGTATCAATTGTTACTCAATGGGAAAAGTCAATGGGGAAAATCTTTTAATGACTCCAAAAGATTCGCGGCCATGATTTATCGGGACACTAGAATGATTTTGTATTTTTTCTGCCACTTTAAACTCTATGAACTTTATTCACATTAGTTCGGCTCGTGATATCATCTCCGCCACCAGTTTTTATTATGTTAAACATCGGGAACGCAGCGTTTTCTTTCACGAGAAGAAAACGGATAAAGCTCATGAACTCGCAAATAGCGAGATGAAGAGTCAAGACTCTCATTTCAACATGACACTACAGCGAGAGTTTTCAACCGATTGGGACAAACGTCATGAATTCTGTTCTTGAGTTCTTGATTTCGAACACTGTTCGACAAACCGTGTTGAAAAGAAAAATTCTTTTTGAGTATCAGTGGCTCAGTACTCTTGCTTTTTGGAGAACCCTTATGTGAAATATTTTTTGATCAAAATTGCTCTAATAAACATATTTCTTTTATTTATAAAAATATAACAGTATTTGATTAATTTTTAGACCCAGCTTCTTTTTTAGAGTAGTTCTTTGTTTCATATAATATAGAGTCGTAAAGAATGGTCTTTTCAGAAACGCAACAACCATGCTTTATGATGATTACTTGTATTATAAAGTCATCTTACGAAACAGATGATATCATAAAAAAATATTTTAAATAATAAAGAATAAAGAATATTTTAAAAATAATAAAGAATATTTTTAAAAAGTATAAAGAATATTTTTAAAAAGAATAAAGAATATTTTAAAAAGAATAAGGAATATTTTAAAAAGAATAAAATATATTTTATATAACTAAGAATAAAGAATATTTTTAAAAAAATGATTAAAACGATCCTTTAATAAAGTAACTTAACTGTTGAGAATATATTACTAAACAAAAATTCATTTTTAGTTTAATTATACACGGCTTAATTTATTTAACATTTTTAATTTAACATTTAGCTTAAAATATATTTCATTTAATAATTTATTGTTTACTTTCATTTTAGTATCTGAACAGAATATTATTCTCTATTTTAATATTTCATCGTTTTCTCTTATTTTGATATATGTACAGAAGAGTAAGTAATATTCTGTTGAGCTTAAATTAATGCTAATGTGTTTTGTCTCTTTTAACATAAAAAAAAATCTGCTTTAACATTTATCGTTTGATTTAACTTTTATACTTAAGTTTATAATTTGTGATTTGCAGGATCGTTTTTGCTTTTAATCTTTTTATTGTCTAAAGATGGTACTACTTTCGTTCTACAGTAGCTTGTATGACAGCTGCGATATCAAGATGGCGTTAGAATAAATAATGAAGTGATAATCATAGAATAGCAATTTTGAAAAGAATAAAAATAAAGTTAAAAATCTAAAATGTCTTCATTATTTCTGAATTGAACGAACGTACAATGAGGACAAATTTAAAGAAAAAAATATGTTAGACTTATTTTACAAAATAAGATAATTCTTATAAATTTTGATGCATGAAGTGACTTTTGTTTTAAAACTGAATTTCCTATGTTTGACATTTTTTTTTTATTTACGTGTAATTTTTTTCTCTTATTTTTATAATGGATCTCCGATGAACTCAAATTGTTTTAAGAAATTCTCGACAGTTGAAATAATCCAATCAATATGTATTCTTTAAATTACTCCAAATAAATGTATTTTCATTTATCGGAACAGAAAATTAATTAAGACATTCTAGCAAATTGAAATTCTAAGCTTTAGTAAAAAAAAATTTTTTGTCAAAAGATGCTGACGTTTTATCAGAAAAACAGATTGATTTCTGTTAATTTCTTTTTCTTTACAACTTTTATTTCTATAGCATTGAAGAAATGATATAAAGTTAATTTTGTTCCTTTCTTTTAAAACGGTTATCTTTTTTCGATGCTAAAATTACTAGGAAATAAATGGGACAGTGAAAATGATTTTATTTTAATTATGTTTCGTTAATTGAGTTCTGTAGAGAATTCCTCTATCTTCTTAAAAAAAGAATGGGAAGACGTAATGCTTGATCGGATTGAAAGTATAATAATTTTAAAAACTAAAAATTTTCACCTGCAAAGAATAATTTAGATTAGTGGTATTCTGAGATTACCTTTCAGTTTCTTGAATTAAAAATATTAAAATAAAATTCTAATTACTTCTTAGATGTGCAGTAATTCGTGGGATTTTTGGTAAATGGTATTTTTTAAAAAAATGTTTTCATAAGGGAGCCTTGGTCCATAAGTGAAAATTAAGTCCAACTAATTTAAGTGTAACTCTTAGGTGGTTGAAAACACTCAGACATCAATTCAAATGTTCAAATCTATTTGTCTTATTATGTAATATTTTTTTGTGATACTCATTAGTTATTTTTTTTAAATAAAAAATAAAAAAAGTAAAATTTTCAATAATTAATAAAAATAATATTAATAAAAAAGAAAAAGTAATAAATAATGAATAATAATAATAATGAAAAATTAATAAATAAATAATAAAAAATAACAATAAAAATGAAAAAGTAAATAAATAAATAAATAATAAAAAATAAATAAATAATAAAAATGCTCAGATCGTACCCAGGTCGATCCAAAACAATGCTGAAGGGCAACAGGCTGTGCGACAATTCCTCGCGTTGTTGGGCACCAAGTTTTACCAGAGTGGTTTCTTCAAACTGATTGCACACTACGACAAATGTCTTAATGTCAACTGCGACTATGTCGAAACATAGTGCAAGTTGTATAGTTCATGATGACACATTTTTTGGGGTACATTAAATTTTCCTCGGGAAGAAAAAAGACGAAACTTATTTTCGCATAACAATCCTCGCAGTTCATTTTCTTTGTAGAGATAGTTGAAGAAATAATTAAATAAACAAAAGTGAAATAATGTTGGAAACTCATATAATATTCAACAAATATACAAGTTAATTAATTTTTTTCAAGGTAAATTCTTTTCTCTAATTCATACAATTGGAAAATACTAAATGTAATTGTTAAGGGAAATTCATCGAATTAAAGCCTTGTTGTTAAATTTAATTTTTTAGATGGATTTGCAGTACAACATTTGCAAATGTAATCTATCGTGAGAGGACTTTTTCCTTCCAAATTCGAATTGTTTGCTAGCATTTAATTTTATTTTCGTTTTTTTTTACAATTTACACGAAAAAAAAGAAAACATGACAGAAAATCTAATCTCAAATTTAATTATCGTCTACATCCAGCGAAGGCAACTCCGATTATATATATTATTTACGCGACTTTCATTTTGTTAAAATTGCGCGTCTGATATATGTTAATTAGCTGAGAGAAGCTAATTTGATCACAGCTTGCTTCTGAGTTTTTTTTGGGCAGTAAATTATATATATATATATAATTATATATAAATGGAGAAAAAACAGAAAGAAAAATCGCAAGAGAAGACATTCGCAGAATTTAATTCATTGTTCAAATTTAATCAAAACCTCTTGTAAGAAAAATTAATATTTTCTTTCAAAAATCTGAGTGATCGTGATTGACATTGTTCATGAATTCATTATAAGCAATTATTAGAGACAATATCTTTTATTTGTTCAAATATTATACGAATACGCATGCTAATGAATGTGAAAAAATATAATGTATACAAGACAGAATTATTAATTTTCTGATCTTTTACAGGAAACCGAGTTCCTTCGATAAAGAAAAATTAGATTCTTTATTCAAGATTTTAATAATGCTCCCTTCATGAAACCCAAAGCAATGGAAATCATATTTTAACATTCAAGGTGTGACGTTGGACTATTCGCAATTTTCTCAACATCGGGGACTCTTTGGTAAATTTAATTTTATAAAATTACAAATCCTTACCAATGAAAAGAAAACGTGATTAGGTAAATTAGATGAAGAAAAGGCGATCAGTGAATTGAATTAATGATAATGATATATAAGCGAAAAAAGTTTAAAAAGAAGGGATGTTAGACAATCTGATATATATATATATTTGTAAACTGGATTGAAACATCATAATTATTCATTTAAATTGAAGCGAATCTTCTCGCCTTATTCATCATTAAATGGACTATCAGTGAAAGGAAGAAAATCGGGATTTTGCCATAAGTTCATTTTACCATCGAGTATTCATTTTCTGATTCCAGTTTAGATGACGAAAGTTTGACTGAGCTGAAGTCTCGATTACATTTAACCGCACTTGCGCAGTAAGTGATTTTCGTATTTTTACATTTTTGTGTATGTCTGCGAATACTATTGAGTTTCAGCTCTTACGATGCATACAATGAAGAAAATTTCATCGATTGCTCAGTTAGATTATTTAGAAAAACTAGAAACCAGAAAATAGGGAGGGGAGTAAGTAGAAGAAATGATATATTTGTAGAAATGGACAACAGCGAATTTCGCAGTTCTCGATTAGCAAAAGAGAATATCGTCGAACTGACTTAACTAATTCAAGATAAATTACAGAGCAAAATCCATTTAAGTAATAGCTTAACTCCAGTCGAAGCGATTCTTGATTGTTCTGTGATTTAATGCTATTGCGTGCATAGAATTAGCCTTTGCTGACTTTACAAAGCAGTCGAGGTCACAGCATCTATTTTGAGCAATGAGACTCAATCAGTAACCGTAGGTTAAGGAACTCTGAGTCAAACAACCGGAGTTAAAACATAGTAGCGAAATGAAATTTTAAACAGGTGGTTTACTTTTTATTGACCTCGGTTTCGCAACTCCGAGTTTCACTGTCCGGTTCATTTAACGGGGAATACAGTCGGTTATACTACGTGCTAAGATTCGAATCTGTTATTATTCAGAAATGCTTGAATCGGAACGTGTGATTTGGTAAGTTAAGACCAATTATTAAAATGTAAACTAGGATTCCCTGATTTAAGAGAAATTCGAGAGAGAGATGGAGCTATCTTGCTTTATCTATGTGGTTGACACATAATGAACTGTTTTGACTTTTTCTGAGGTCTCTTCAAATGGATTTTGTTAACTTATTTACTATTTAATTACAGTTTAAAATGTCTCTGGAGTTTCAAAGAAACAAAATTCGGCCTTTATAAGGTCTTTATGTAAAGAAAATAACATTTATATACATTATTAATTATGTTTGAGTAATTAAATAGTATAAAATAGCTATGTTAACATAAAAGCCTCTGTGTATGTTGTGTAAATTGTTGTGCCTTTATAGCTTTAAAAATCAGCAGTGTGCTTATGAAAGTAACATTCTATTCGCCGAACCTAATTAAAATTTCAAAAATTAAATTTTACAAAATTAAAAAAAAATAAAATTGAAATTATATTATTCACATTTAACAAAATTTTATCATGAATACTGTGCAGTACTTAAAATTTGTGGTTGTTTATCGGAAGAAATATACATTAATTGTAAAGAAAATAGCCTCGTTACACACCATGAAAGAATATCAGCACTGCAGATAAAATAGATCTCGAAGTAAGTGTACCAGATTCTTAAAACCCATCTTTTGAGGAAAAAAAAACGCAACATTACATATTTTCTCCATGGCGTGGTCCACGTGATTATAATATAAAAATTCAATTTTCAGACATTCTCGGTTATTAAATACTCATAAATGACATAAATACGGAATCAGCAAAATTCGTACTATATTTAACGGAAAGAGGAAAATGAAAAAGGGGGGGAGGGAACAGAATTTGGAAAATTTAAGTTTCCCAAAGATTGGTGGCTGCCTATTACTACGTCACTATGTCTCTTAATTAAAAAAAATAATTGTGATAAAATATGCGGTTAAGTATTGCCTGTCATAAATAATAAAAAGTATATCTAAAAAGTTCCAATTAATTTACATATAAATCAATTTTTACGTCTGAATGAGTACTTTAGCGTCCGCTAGTGCACTTGTCTGTTATGACAAAAAATATGAAGAGCTGATACAAAGGAAAATGATATCAGAACATCAGGAAAAAATGAGGCAATGGACTCATTGCTATTCTAGCCATTTTACTGACATAAGAAACGGAAAACGGCACAACGGCATAGTAAATACTTAAAAAATTTGAATGTGCATATTGTGACATTTTACCCTATTTGAAATAGCCATCGGCGTCGATGTAAATGGGCACTTAACAAGTTCGAAACGCACACCATTTGCATGAGAATATATATCTCCTTAGAATGCTAAGAATCATTTTCGATCAATTTCTGCAAAGGATAACTCGAATTTTCTTATTTCTTTCAATAATGTTCCAGCATTTCATTTCGCTTCGTTTTGTCTGCTTCTTTTGTTTTATATCGTATATTTTCTGTATTTCGTCTGTATATTTCTTTGAAATATTTCGAAGATTTTATTCTAATAATATCACAATTCATTTCTTAGCTCTGTTATAAATTACTTTTCAATTTTTTTTAAAATTAAGTAAATGTTATAGGCTGTTTCTTCATATTTTGATATAATTTTATGTGATATATTAAATTTTCTCGAATTTGTATTTGTTTTGGAATTGCTTAATTATTCATTTGATTTTGTTCTTTACCTCTTTTTTAATTATAAAATAATAACTGTGGAGAATGGTTTAGATTTTAAGAAACCAGTTAAACCATGGAGTCATACAACAATGCATATGACAGCATTTTTGCGGCTTAATTTTCACACATGCTTTCTTTCTTCCCTTTATTACTTTACATAATGCCACATTTTTCATAATTCTATTCCCCCCCTAGGTTTGAGATTGATTCCTATTTTTATTAGAGCTTATGTATAATATTTGCTACTAGTTTATATATATATATATATATTTATTGATATATTTGTATACTTCCGTTATTTATTTTTCTTGTTATTATTTTACTATTATGATACAGATTTTTAGGCTAATAATTTAATTATAGTATTAGTTTGTATTAATATATTTTGATTTTTACTTCACACACACACAAACATATATATATATATATATGTGTGTGTGTGTGTATGTGTGTGTGTGTG
>BMAW01105895.1:0-31469 GCA_019974015.1 Nephila pilipes | reverse complement strand
TATACTTACCGCAAAAGCATCTGAAATAATAAGTAGTCCTATTATTCAAACATAAAAATGGAGTGATTGTTGGCTGAATTTTGAATTAAAATTCTATCAGTTTCATTGAAAGCATTGTGATGGTAGAGCAATGGAAAAGAAAATACCTTGAAAATATAATCCATCAAAATAAATTTTGTTTATTTACAGAATAATTATTTAGAAATATTAGACACTAGAAACTATATTTCTAGATTAATATAATGTTTATTTTGTACAAAGATGAAAATAGAATTGTTCATGAGTTCATATAGAAGAAAAAGTAGTTTTATTTTCACAAGAAATATGATATGTAACGAAAGAGAAAAGCATTTTCGGCTTATTAATTAAAAATTGAATGCATTACATAAATATTGAAAACATTTTTCTGAAATTAATATCTACATCTTCTGAAGTATAAGACTTATTAATATTGAGTTAGCACCCAAAACATACGCATAAATCATTACTATACGAGTAATTAAATATTCATAGATTAAAATTAGTTAGTTTTTACCTTATTTAGTGCACATTTAGACATTAGTTAATAATTTTCTAAAATCAAAATTGACATCATTATCCATTTATAAGAGGTAAACTGAACAACTTATTTTGAAACGAAAATTGATTTATTCAAACAAAATTTTTCTCCTAATTAATCAAAAGTTAATAGCCATTTTAGACCAAAATAAGAGTAAATTTAGTTTCTATTCTAAAAATGAATGGATTGTTTAAGATCATGGAATTTGATTTATTCAACAAAATTTTCTCCTCTTCTTAAAATTACCAAAGTTAATGGAGTCATTTTGTATTCAAAATAAATTTATAAATCAGGTTTCATCTAAAACGAATGGAGATTGTTTAAGATCTGAATTTGAAAATTGCGCGAAGATTAACTCCTTGTTAAAATGAATTATGAAATAAAATAATCACCATCTTTAAGACAGACAAGTTGCAATTATCCACCAAACTTACTACGCATAATAATTTTTGGAATTTTTCAATTTTAACAAATAGATCTAAGGAATTCAGTATTTTTCTTTAATTGCATAGGGTTTTCATCTTGTTAAAAACATTTTGTAGTTTATTCAAAAAGTCGAAAACTCTCATCAAAATTTATTTTCACAAAAGAGCTATATACTTTGTCCTGAGTAATAGTCATAAAAATATCTGTTTAATATGGTATCTCGTATACCTTGAACTTCCAAAATACAACTGAGATGTGGCAAAGAAGATTATTATATCAATAATAATTTTTAAATTTATTGAAAATAATATTTACTTTTCTTATAATTGCCATTATTATTCAAGGTGTTTGTCTCCAAAAATATTCTGAAGTATGTATTTAAAATGCATCTGGTTTTAATAATTACAATAAGACATTGAATATCAAAGTTAAAATTAGAAAAGAAAATATTTATTTCATTTAATAATTAGAAATCTTTAACAAACCGATTCATAAATTTGAACTCAGGGAACAAAGTATAAAAGTAGGTATTTACTCAGTAGTTTATTCTGTCTACATTGCTCTTAAATGCTACATCAACTTATTTAGATATTTTGTTCCTTGGTTATTCTGATTAAACAGCAAGAAATGAAATTCCATGAAATTGATATAAATAAAACATATATTACTATTGTAACACCAAATATTAATCAAAGACAAAAAGTATTCTTTAACATTTTAACTTAGGAGGTAAATACAGGGTTATACAAAATGATCTTACTAAATCAGACCTATATTTTCATAATGAATGACGCAGAGTAGTATTATTAATGAATAAGTTAAATTAGAAGGTTTTTCAAGAGTATCATTTAGCTTCCTTTAGTTATGTCAATGTATAATATTAACCTGGTAAGAGACTCCTTACAAAAACATTGAAAAGTGTTTGATGGTAGATTTTGGCAATGGTAGAGAATGCGTACTTGCCCATATAAACCTCAAAGGGAAGAAATTGCATCAGATGATTAAAACAGAATCGTATATCAGGCTGACATTACGGCTCCGCTGTAACTTTAACCATCTGTTCACTGGCCATTCAATTGTAAGACAGTCGAAGAGATCTCCTAAAACATCTTTGTGCAATAGTTTTCGAAACCCATGAGAGGAACATTTACTTGAAATATAAGACTCAGAAGTTTTCCTTTATTCATGTATTAATCGCATTCAATGTAGAGTAATTTTAAATAATAGTTTTGAATAGGATGAATCCCTTCAATACACCTGTACATAAAATTCATTGTAAACATTTCATGAGTAAAAAGTTCAAAAAGTAATGATATAAATACTGCTTGTTTATAGCAAACAATTATTTTATATTAATTTCTCCAAACAAATATTGCTCATTTTAGCAAAGCTGACGATATAATTTTGAAGCTGATACAGATTGTATGCCAGGAATAACACACTACAGTAAATGCTAACAGTTTAAAACATTTTGAAGAATTATCATGTAAAATACATTACTAAAACGATATGAATACAGATAAGATAAGAGAACTAAAACATTCAACTTTAAATGTTATTTGACATTTATGATTACCTTTCAAACCGTCATCTCTAAATATAAATCAAATCTTTCTTGCTGCAAGCTCTTCAGTTCTCCTAATGCTATCACACTCTGGAGTGGTTTGGCTATCTGGCTACGAATGTCGTCTGGATCAATGAATCCTCCAGCGCAATATCTAGATAGTCTAAGACTGGAGCCACGGGTTTCTAAAATTATTGCAACTGGATGTAGTAAGTATAACTAAGACTTAATAAGGTAGAATAACAAAATTTTCACAAGGTTTAATTGTAAGAGTATTTAATGACCAACTAATATAAAATTAAAAAGGACCAGTTTAACTTATGTATATTAACGCATTAATAAGGTCTGATAATCTTGGGCCCTCTCTTATGTGTGGAAAACTCATTTGGCATGGATATTTCAAGATATTTTGGCTGCTCGTTTACAATATATTTGAAATAAATTTTAAATATGTGTTGAAAAGTGCAGTGATCTGAATATTGAATTATTTTAAATTTAGAATCAAATGTCAAGTAAAATAATTCATAAAATAAAATATGTATAACGGAAAGGAAGTCTATCTACCAAATTCATAGTTTAAAAATTAACAGTAACTCTTAAATGAATAAATTACCTAAAATAGTTTATATCGAATATTATATGTTAGAAAATTCATCGTCCACAACTTCTTAAATAATAAGCAGATGTACTATAACTAAACATAATTGAGATGGGTATCATTAATTCTAACATTATGAGTAATATAATTCTACACAAACATAAGGTTCATGTGAAATAATATAAATAAAATTAAAGCCGTTATACTAGGAAATGAATTCAAAATGCTATATAAGTGTAAAATAACATTCTCATTAAGAAATCACTTAAGATTTTTGATAGAGAACTAAAATATAATTAATCTAAATCTATTTAGGTACTAATCGAATGGTTCTAAATTTTAAATTAAACTGTTAGAAGTAAAATTAACCTAAACTGCACAATTGGTTTTCATTTAATTTTAATTTGAAATCAATGGAATCATTTGAAAATAATCCTGACTTCAAATTAATACCTTGTTGATTGTTGATCAGATCTTCTTGAGCATCTGATGAGAAAATTTTAGAGAAAGAAAATAAAATATAGATGTTAACGAAAATAGAACATCTTCATGAGAGAAAATAATTAAACATAATAGAGCGATGAAGAATGTCTGTTTAACCATACAGAAATTGGAGGGAAAATATTTTTAATCAATTCACTGTTCATAGGAATTTGAAGATAATTTAACTGAAACTTGTAATGCAATTGTTATGTCCAGAATAATCTATGAATAATGTGAAGACTTCACGGTATACAACAACAGTACAATTTTATGAAAGTACTGCAAGCAATATATTTTGATGATTATAAGAGTATAAGGAATTGAGACTACATAACTTTCATAGGCTCTGAAGCACCACCGTGAATTTATTTCTAAAAATAGTAACTTGTGTATTATTATGAATCGTTATGTTATGTGCGTATTAAATCAGTGCTGAATTATTAGTTGAAAACTTTGATTTGCATGACTTTAGTACTATCAAGCAGATATAAATTTTGCAATCCTGCTGGCCTTTGTTGTTATCCCAGAATGAGCGAAATACTGTATTAACCATTAGATCTAATAATTACAACCCAATAGCTAAAAACGAACAAACAGAAGAGTAAAACAACAGGAAATTTAAGTGTCGGAGAAAGTAATGATATTGTAAGTAAATAAACCATTTTAAAAATACTAGTGAATAGAATATAAAATTAATCTTTAATTGTTGAAACTGAATGCTGTATTGCTCATCAAACAATTCCCTGATAATTTTCGTTTTCTTTGTTTGTAACTCTGGTATCACCGTTTTGCTTTGGAAGACCTGTTAATACCTAACATCAACGCTATTCAAGAAAGTTTATAATGTGGAAACTTAACTTCCTTTGAGATAGATATCCTCCTCTTCAGCAATAACCAACTACTAAAGTATTTCAACATCTCAAAATTAAGCTGAAGAACGGAACAACATAATTATTCCTCTTCAATCAATTTGAAAGACATTTGCTCATGAACTGGTATTGAAACAATAATATAAAAACAGTTTTCCTTTTCAATAAAGGCTTCTATTTATAAAATAGAAATTCCGCTTCTTCAGAAAAGCATAATGTCTGAAAACATAACATACGCCAAGCCTGGTATTAAATTTCACCATTGATGGCATAAAATTAGCAGCACAAAACTGATCATCATAGAAACTTGCCAGAGGGCATAAAACTGATTCATCAACTTCCATCTGCAAATTCCGGCAGTACCACAAATCCTGATCTTCCGTCAAGACCAGGATTCTACACATATGTCTCTATCACCCAGAGTTCCATATCTGATAACTTTGTTAAACGAACTGCACAAAAGGAATGTGTTCATCCGAGGGAATATAGAGGAGAAACTCAAACCAAAACTTAAATAATACAAAGAAACCTTAAATGCAACCTTGAACTGTGGGTTAGTGGAGTGAAAATTTATCATATTGGAAAAGAAACATGAGAGAAGAAACCTATCCATTGCTGAAACCATTTTACTGAATGAAAGAAAGCATTTTAAAAGTCATTTAGGTAAATTCATCTAAGTGAATATTAATGGATCATCTAGAACATTTATGTTTTCTAAGAATAATCGAAACTTGCATAAAACTCATTAATAAATACATTAAAAACTAAGGTTTGATCAGATTAAATTATATTAACACTGCCATTTTAAAGATCTGTGGGAAAGTAAAGCTCAAAACAAAATCAAACTGTAAGTAAAAGTCCTAACTGCAATAAAAATTGATATATTTAAAACTGCTTAGCAAATAAGAAACTATTACTACGCACAAGGCCATATTAAGCAACAAATTGAAGTAAGTATGATCCATATTTAACTGCTGTTTCCTGATAGGAAATAAAATCTTTAAACTATTCCAAGCAATTTAAAATTTAAAAATAATATTGCAGCAAATTATCATCAATGAGCCCGTAATATAAATACATCAATAACCCCGAGTCTAAATTGAAAACAACATTTTTGCAAATTTTTATTCATCAACATAACACCTTTAGGTGATACACCGTTCCAAATTTTCCAACTTTTTCAAAATTTTTCGCAAGAAATCTTTTGTTGCGAGTACGATAAACAGCTTTCTGAATCAATATCTGCTGTTTTGTTCCATCGAAAGCAATCGCACCCACTGGAAAACCTTTTCACTTCAGACTTCAAAACCTTTTCCTGGTCCGATCGATCTCAAAATTTGACACGTTTCAAGCAAAGGTTAGTACTCAAGAAAGGTCTGGTTGCATTGTTCATTACGAGCGCCATCCTTAGTCCTGAGAAGACCATCGATGTATTATATATATATCAGAAAGGATTGACTCCTGTACTAAGCAATATTAACACAAGTTTGTATTTTAACCTCGTTTCTTCTTTCAGATAGACAAAATAAGAAATACAAGATTGATGAATATTAAAATTTAGGATTGGCACTACATTAGAGCGAAATTCTTCAAATTAAAATGTAAAATTTAATTTTATTAACGTAACTTAAAAATATTTTCAGTATATTTAACTATAATTTTTGTCTTTTAAAATTGAAATACACTATTAATTACCTTTCTTAATTTTGTCTTCGAAAAATTAATCAAAAATTTGAAAAAGAAACATATGGCAATGGAGTAACGTTTCACTATAAAAACAACAAATAATGGGAAAAATATCTTAGTAATTACTCATAAAATATAATTGCATAATAAATTAAAAAGTGTACTATGAAATAAGCATACAAAATATAAACAATTCACTAGCAACGAAAACGAAATTTTAATGCACTGATAGGTACATAAAACAATTAAATCAATTTAATATAAAACGTATCCTAAATTATGAATTAATGAAACCAAAGAAAATCCATTCTATTAAATGATTCTTAAAAGAATACTTGAAGTTACTTGTAATTTTTGCAATTAAAATATCAAAGCCTAATCCTTCGATGTTTAAAATTAATCGTTTGCAAAACTTAATCAGATTAAACTTAAAATAAAAATTGTCAAGAAATCATGCAAAAATTAATTTCATATCCCACAAGAGTACCAGTGAATTGGGCAAAAATAATTTGAATTATTCTAATGTGGCAACTTGAAATGCGATTTATTTTATGTGATTAATTTATGTATCTAGTTGGATGGTTTGAGATTAACTGTACCTAGGCTAATAGTGCATACATTGAATAGGAAGAAAAGAAGCTCCACCAAATATGAGTAGATAGAATTGATGACACAATATAACTAAAAGAAGAGACATTTGTTGCATTGTTTGATGAAATAATGAATGAAAGTAAATGTTACAAGACCGATTTCAAATACGTGAAAGATGATATGAGATCATCTTCGATTCAGATAATTATATTTAATGCGCCCTGAATATTGAGGTGAAACATAAGTCAAATTTATTGCAAGTCTAGCAGTATGTCTAAGCAGTATATGTTTCGGAGGAAAATGAGCCTGAGTGCTGTGTCTGATGAAATCACATAAGTCTTTATCAATCTTGACGAACAATCTTATTTAGAATACTTGGCGCAGGAAAGGATAAAAGGGAAATAGAAAGAAAATAATCAAAATTTTTCCAAAATGAAATGATATGAGAATTGTTTACGTGATGACCATTACTATCATCCAACTGTGACTCTTATTACAAGTTGTCCTTTCAAAATTACAGTACCATCTCACATTGTGGGTACTACAAAATGAATATGAGCACAAAATTAAATAAAATATTTTAAATTACTGGGACAAAGTCGAAAATAATTAACGTCTCGAATAAGAGAATTTTTCTGATAGCTGTATAGACATAACAAATTCTTCATGTAATATAATCATGTAACATTTATTTTCCACCTGAACAATAGAATTACAGGGCACAAAAGAAGCAATATTTATGTTGAAGCCTTTCTACCACAGAAAGAGATTTCTTCAATCTGAACATACTATATTTATAACTTTCAGTTGTCATTCAAAATCAGAAGTCAGAAAATTCTTGTTTTCTTACTGTGCTTCTATTAATTGCTAATAAAAGTTTGTTATAAATCAGTTTATATTGCCTCACTATTAGATAGAGAAAAATATTTTATTTCAATATTTCATATGGGATATAAAAGAACTAGATAACATACCTTTGAGTTAAACTGAGCAAGTTCTGTTCCTCATTCTAATTTCAGAGTTAATTTTCACAGCCATGCAATAGTTTAACAACTTGTAAGAACATCAAAACAGTGTCATACCCAAGTGTTGAATTTTTCACTAAAGCTATTTTTCAAATATTACAAGGCTAAGTAGTTTGGTCCCAGTTTGCTTTTGATAACTTTAAGATTGGCAAATCTTCCTGATATGGTTAAATAAAGAGGCGAAACTCTCCCCACAGCCGCCAACCAACCAAACTCTAAAACGTTATAATAAAGCTTGAGATTCTACTCTAGCTCATTGATCGCTTGATAAATTAACTTCTTCATGGTAGAACCTGTACTTATTAGAGATCATCGCCAGAATATTATCACCACATGAAAGTGTTCACTCTAACGGGTCTCCTTTCCCAAGATAAAATGACTGTTTAAAATATTTCATATAGGAATCATTCTGATGATATCTTCTGCCATCAATTACATAAGGTTTAAAAGAAACATAAATAATCAAGATTTAAAACATCTACATTGAAATAATAATATTCATCTGAATTAATGCAAGCACTGAATTATAATCAGGTGTAAACCATTTTTAAAAATGTCACCTTTATTTGATGTATTTTATTTATGATGTAATCTCAACAGAAGAAAAGGTCTCTTGTGTTTCCCTACTGAAGGTTTAATAACTTGAAAATCAACTATTACTTGACTATTTCCATGTAATAATATAGATTACAATTTATGGAAAACCTCCTTTAAAAGGATGGCTATTTTTGCACAAACAGCCACTGATTTCAACTGTTTGAAACACATGCTCTGAAACAAACACCAGCCTTTCAAGAAAGAATTCATGCTAATATGAACGTTTTCATCCGATAAAAGTAATTGTATTTTAAATAAAATTTTAAGACATTATGTAAATATGGAGAATGATGTTTTCTAGTACATTTCAAATACTGATAATGGATATAAAATTTCAAATATGTAACATCCTTTTTATATTGAATATATTTATTTATGTCAGAAGACAAAATTTACAATAACAGAAACATTTG
This sequence comes from Nephila pilipes, assembly GCA_019974015.1. Taxonomy (NCBI): domain Eukaryota; kingdom Metazoa; phylum Arthropoda; class Arachnida; order Araneae; family Nephilidae; genus Nephila; species Nephila pilipes. The sequence continues at coordinate 22,658 of BMAW01105895.1, read as the reverse complement.
ATCTTCTTAAGCTTGTTTTTGAAACATTCGTTTGAAGTGTATATTGCATCTTTTAATGAATTACTCATTGCTTATGGTAAGCCACATCAATATAGTCACCTTTAGTGGTGCTTGAACACAGTAACATTGATTTTATTAGTGCCTTAGAGCGACTGAGCTGATTGAGAAGCACTCTGTTCACTTTAATATCTGTTTGAGATTTGATTATTTGAATAAGTTTCAGAAGAATGTTAGATTTTAGTTTATTCATTACTCTACCCAAATTAATACAGTTTCTTATCACTGATCTTCCTGATAATATAAATTCTGAACAGTTTAGGCGATATCTCTAAATGTTTGTCATTATGATATCGTTAGAAACCATTTTCAAAGGTTAAACAAGGGTATATGAGAGCAATAATACTAATCAATAACTTCCTGAGACTAACCTAGAGATGGCGCTCAGTAAACTAGTAAATCCAGGTCTTTCTAGAGTAAGAACTTTGTTTGAAAGACATGTCAAAATTCTTAAGTCGATCTGAATTGAAACAGCTGAGTTATCGAGGTTGGAGAAAGTCGTTTTGTACCTTTGTTTAAAAATGGAAACGAGCGCTCGTGTAGTTCCATAAAACATTGAGTTTTAATGGTAAAACACTGCAAGCGAAACAATGGATTGAAAAGTTACCTGACTCTCATTCATCAAAATTGTCGGTGGCTCGATGAGTTAAACGTGGTCGCACTGACACAAATGACGCGGGAACGCCTGCAGACTCCAGCTGCCACACTGAAAATGAGACAAATATTATAATGAAAGATCGTAAAGTGAAGTCTGTGAGTTTGCTGAGATGACACAGATATAATATGGAAGGTATTTACCATCCTCCATGAAAATTATATGTTTTTCCAAGTGGAAGCCAAGATTGCTTTTGATGGAATGTACCAGCAATATCGATGATTCAGAAAGCCGTTTATCGCTATTTACTCGCAACACAAAAGATTTCAGGAAAAATAGGGAAAATTTTTGAAAAAGCTTTGGAGTTGATTGTATCACCCTAAAAGGTGATTAACAAGTTGTTGATGAATAAAAATTGCAAAAATAAGAGCCAATGTTAACTGGGATATGATTGATGCTATAGAGAAAGAGATGGAGAGAGTATATATATGGATAATCTCATTTGATCAGTGTATTGAAAGTGTTGAAACAATTATTTTGTCCTAAAATTTGAGATTGAATGTTCAGACTCACTCTTTCCTCCATCATAAAAATAGTAAAAATTAACGTTTATATCTCATATTCTATCATACTTTACTTAATAGATTCTGATAAATTATCTGAAAGTGTATGCTAGTCTTCAATGATTGAAAATACATGGTGTCTTGGTTTGAAAATAAACTGACTTTTTAAATTGTTAAAATTATTTAAAAACTATAAAATAAAAAGAAAAATAGAAACTTGCTAAAGTATATTAATATAAAATTAAATAGGAAAAATTAAAAGATAAATATTTGTTGCATTTTTCCTCAACTGAATCGAAATACTTTTGAGTAAAAATTTATCCTACATTTAAAAATAATTATAAATATATATGTAATGCACTTCGAAAATTTCACAAAAATACTATAGTATAACCAACGAAAAGGTGTCATTAATTCTCCTCAAATTTGAAATACATAGATAAAAATACTGTTTTTCAAACTCCACAAAACATGTGTCCTCCTTTAAAATTAGAATTAGCATTTATAATGCTAATAATTATCTGATATTTTGTAACAAAATGAATAAAGACAACATTTATGAATGTAGTGTCCTGTCTAAATTGGATGAAAGTTCATTGGTTCCTTTCAATTAATGGAATGATTATATTGAAATTATTATAAATCTTAAACATGGATTTTCAAAATTATTTTACATTTAAAATAATTAAGAACACATGAGCTTCTTACATATAATCTGACAAATACGTTATATTTATCTACCAAGACATTTTTAATTTTATTCACTAATGGTTCTACATTATATAAATATGCCTCATGTTTTAAATTATTTTGGTTTAAATTGATGTTTGAATGAATATTTCTAGAATATCTAAAAGAGGGATATTAAATCATCTAAATAAATATCTTCTATTTGAATTATAAATAATCACTGTTTTTAAATAACATTTAATACTGACATCATAGAACATGATTAATTAAAACTGTTTTTAAATTATTCGAATATTTTTATTTCAAATTTACAATTTATCAACAAATAACAAAAATTTACTTTAATTTAATCATCTCAGACAATAAGATATCAAAATTCTTGCAAAACTAAGAAAGAAAATTCTTCATTAATGTAAATTTTCTGAGATAATTTATATGAATTTTTCCGTGTCTTCGTTTATCTATTACAAACCACTTAGCAGATTGGCACGAATAAAAAGGAATTTATAATATAATCATAAAATATCACTATCACAATTATGTTTACACCCAGGCCAGGGAAATCCTTTAAGAATGTTATTGGGAAATCTACATGCAAATATGCAAACGCCTACAATGAAATGAAACAAATTTAAAGGTTTTTCCTCCGATAGACCCGATACATGTAATTTCACCACGCATTAATAACTTATTTAATGAACTCTTTTTATCTCTATTTCATTTGAATACCGACTGGTATATTTATTTCAAACTATACAATTACTTATTAATGAATACTGACGTACTAAACTTGTTACATCTTAAATGTAATTTGGAATATAACAAAGATTGATTTTCTAGTGATGTCTCAAAATATAATATAATGTATATAATAATAAATCTCTATGTTATGTAGGTATAAGCTAAATATTTACTCATCCTGAATACAAGCATTCTGATTATTTTATTAAAGTAGAAAATAGCAGATAGAAAATTTCAAATTTTATTTTAATTTTGAATAAAAATAGTTTATTGTAAAAGACTTCTTCATATATTTCTAATTCTTAATTTACATGCATCCTCAAATTTGGAACATAATTATGGTATATTGTTTACTTTAAATTTCACCTGAATATATGAAAATATACTACACTGTTTATCAGGTAAGATATTACTGCATAAGACATTTTCAAAATAAATAAATTTAATTTTTACAAAAACTAATTTTCATTTACAAGAAAATTGAAATTGCTCTTCTATTACCCATATCCCTGATCCATATTTTTAATTTCACATAGGCGGGTTCCGTTTCGTGAATACCAAATCTCGTGAACAAATTGAATTCACTTTATGCATGAAACGTAATGCCCAGGCTCAAATATGCGGGTTAAATAAATTCAAAATATTAGTAAAAATTGATATGTACGTAAAGTACACTATATTTATCTGTTAAACGTTGTAGCAATTCAAAGTAATAATAATATTAATATATTGAGAGAAAGAGTATATAGAGAGAGTATATACATAATATATATTATTTATATATATGATATATGTAATATATAATATATATAGTATATATAGAGAGAGAGAGAGAGAGTAAAACAAGACTATTAGAATCCCAACTGTAATAATAATATTCATAATTTATCAATAAACATAACAATAATTTCTTTTTATTATAAAGAAATTGAACTTTTCATACCAAATAAAAATTAATATTTGTTATTTTAAATTAACAAGAAGTCTTATTGAATCTCTGTATTTCAACTAAGAAAAGTTGATATATAAATATACATATACACGTTGAATGTGATGTATTTTTATCGTTCTTTTAAAATTATTCACGAAACGGAATGTTTGATGTTAACTAAAAGTAGGGATCAAAGAATATAGGTAATATAAATACAAAAGGAATAATTGTTGATTGAAAATAAAGTAGTTTTCTTGTTTCAAATAAATTTATTCATTTTAAGAAATGTTTGATCAAGTTGATAATTCAAATAAATTTCTAAAAGCCTAGTTCAAAATATAGAATAATACATTACTTTTATTTTACTTTTTCATTATTACTCATTTGATTTTAAAACTGTTTAAGGCTTTAAATATACCTTTAATTAATTTTAATATTGTTTTAAAATTAATTTTTGTCCTTGATATTTTATATAACTCTGGTATATGAAAATAAAGTGTTGTGTATTTTTAATTCTATCTTGATATATGAAGGGACTTTGATTGCTTGTATACAATTACCTTAAAATAGAAACTACAAATTTATATTTAACAATGAAAGTTTTTAATGTTTCAATCAATGCAATTTAATTTTTATTTATTTCACTTGAGTGGTAGTGTGTGTAAACCTACTGAGTCATTACAATGAGCCACATATTCTAACATTCATAAAACATTTAAACGAATCTAAAATCGAAGAAAATATGAGCTATGCTAATATAATAATATAAAAGACGAAATTCACTGCGAGAGAAAACTGTTTAACTTCTACGATTATCTCTCATGACTTTTTCCAAGCACCTTAAAATCTCCGTAGCAGAAGGACCTGAATTAACTTCGACTTCAATTGATCAGAGATTGTTTTGCTAGAATAGTGAAGATGGATAGTGTTTGAATGGTGACAAGTCAACAAGTTACTCTTATGTAGTCTCGAAGGTGCTACTGAAAGGAAACGGACGAGAACATCTTCCATATTTAATAACGACATCAGGGAAGGAACGATCGCCTGGTCTCTGTCTTAACGTGGTCTTCGGATTAATCATCAGAGGAGCTGGTTCAAATGGGTGACAGCTGCCTATTGGTTTTCATCAATAATTAATTTAAAATACTTAAAGTGTTTTCTTTGCGCCCTAGGAAACAAAAAGAAGAAGGCTTCCAAAAGATTCCAAACATCGATGAAATTAATAGTAAAACGCAAGGAGGAAAGAATTTCTGCAAATGAATATTGACAAAATAAATCTGACGACAGTAACCACTCTCATATCTGAACATGACGTCTCAATGATTGCAAACCCAGACCCGCAATATAGAGAAATAGAAATAATTTTCTAAGAAGCCAATGTAGTTTCATAAGCCACCCTGTGGAAGATACCTCCATGTTCGCCTTGTAAATTTCGTCCTTCCATTGAGTAAAGAAAGAAAGAGCACCTGTCAGGTCTTCCTCTGCATGGCTTTGATATGGTAAGATAAGTGATGCCTAAGATATGACTACTTTGAAATGAATGTCTAGATCAGACTGTTTTTCAGGAACAGTGAATCACATATCTCTAGAAAATTATGTCCAAACCCCTGACGAAAGGATTCCAAATATGCCTAGGACACCCTTGAACCTTCTAAACCTAGGGCTCAATAAATAAGACTCTGAATTAGGTTATACCTTCTAACATCTATTCAGGCACCGAAAATTAGTTTATACTAGGGGATAATTGCCATTAAGATCAAGTGCAAAGTTTAATCTTAGACATTTCTGCTAATGGTCCATACCAAATGCACTTTCTTGAGTGATTTGATACAAATGAAGAAATAAGTTTCTGTACAAATTCAACAGGATGTTTGCTAGAATGCTGTCAACAATTTACTGAAAAGGTTTTATGATAAAACACGTACACGGGTTGATATAGCAAAAGTGGATTTTCAAATGATGTTAACACACGTCTAAGGACCAAACCTATCCCAGAACTAATAAACATTGCATCATAATGTTGGTAATTTGGGTCATAATCAAAATAAAGTTCAAAAGTTATTTTCTTTAATTTAGAGACATCAATGACATTACCATCCTGAGAAATACAGTATACAAGTTTTAAATACACGCTAAAGTAACCTAATGCCTTTAAAATTGGAAATTCTTATGAATTTTCACCTGTTTAGGTCGTGAATTAAAGACCTTAATGGGATCCCCACAGTTAAAATTCATAATAATTTCATCCGAAAATCATTTATAATCGAATTGCCCAGGTAACAAGAGCTTTTTCTACCATCGCTGTGTACATTCTCTAATTCACCAACTGACGGCAAATTTTAAAGTATCTTCTGGTGCTTGAAATGATTTAGACATCCCATGCTATTTTCAGAATTAATTACAGAAAATTAACTATATGTATAAACAAAATTATATATATATTATATGAACAAATCTCAAAACCAAGAGAAAAATCACACCCATAATCATTACTGGCCAACTGATAATGACTTGCAGGACTGCCCACAAACTGCAGGTTGTAGGGTATAGCATTTCTAGAAGCCCCATGCATGAATTACACAAGGAAAACTACGGTCAACTGACAAAGAAAACGATTAAATGATAGTTTGTGTCTTACTTCAAATATAAAATTTATATCGAATTTCATTTTAATCTAATTAATACCCTTACAGTATGACTATAATAATTTTGTTAGTACAAATTTAAGCAGATGTAACAGTTTTGTTTTTACATTTATTTGTATAAGTAGTTTGAAAGCTGAGATGGTTTTGAGAATACATAATGAAGCTATCAACCTCAAATAATATAGCATTATTCTATTATGAGTTGCATGAAATAAATTGAAATTTAATCTTTAAAATAAGCTTTAGAGTAATTTCGCCATAGATAACTGAAGTGATTTTTCTAGGAAGTTAGAGAAGTCTTGAAACTTGTTATCTCCTTTGAAAAGAATTATATCCAATTAATGATAGAAATATACAGCGCTTATTAGGAAAATATTTTGAACTTTAATTAAGATGTCAGGCTTACGTATATTCATTTTAGGACCTTTTCTTAAGTTTAATGGAATTTTTGATAAAATACTGCTGTCATAGTTAAAATACTCCTATTCATTCATTTGTTAATTCTGATTTTAACTTTTGTATGTATTTGAATTTTATCATACACACTTATTTACACTTTGCACAGCACACATAGCTTTAAAGTATTTGATTTAAAATAACCCACAATATAGTTCTTGGTAGCAAGAATATTTATTATACAAGAGAACACCAAATTAAATGTATGAGGATAAAATTATTGTACTGACTTCAATTCAAAAACAAGTGTGTCAAAATAGATCCGCATGAAAGGCATCTAATTTAGAGTGAAGTAGAAAGAAAATGGGAAAGATTCCAAAGTCCCCTGCAAATCAGCACGGAATGATGCATGTTGGAAGCAGTTTTATGTAAATTTGCAGTTCTTAGAGACAACTTAAAGTTGTTATAACTCTTGAAGGAATGAGTTTACTCATTAATGCTTGTCTAAGCTATGTCGAGTCCTATATATTGATTATTTTACCCGCATCACAACGTTATAGATTTTTCACAGATTTGTACCATCTGTGCTTGCTATAAAGTACAATACCAGTTTATATCATTTTTCAAAACGTCATCGACCATATCGAAATTACTTGTCCCTGGTAGTTTCAAACATTTACATTCTTAAAAACGTAATGATAAGCAATATTGTATTTTGTTCACATTGATCAACTCAAAATGGATCGTAAAGGTTAAATTTAACTTTAAAAATTCATCCTCCATAATGTCGTTTGCCAAATTATTAATTCCAGCGACAAGGCATTGACTGATATGAACTACGTCAAATATCATTGCATTTTCTTAGCAGGCACTTGTTATATCTTTTGCACCATCCATTTTCAAATTGTACAAAATTCGTCGATCATTCGTTCTAGACTACTTCAACCTGATTAAGGGACATTTATCATCCTTATTTTGAAGCTACAGGAAATGAAAAGATACTGCACTTTTATATTGTTCTTAAATACTGATTGTGACAATATTTTGCATGAAGGGTGTTTCTTTGTTTCAAGATGTCTACAAAGAAGTGATATTTTAAATTGATGTTGATAGAACTGTTATAGGTTACACAAAGCGACTTAGGTTCAGACTCATTCCTTAAAATAAAATCCATTTGTCATGGATCACCATATTTTTGCTTTACTTTTCTTCTCATCATCAATGGGTTTGATTTTATTATTAGCTCAATCAGAGATGGTACTTCACTGCAGTGTATACTAAAGCCCTATTTTGTTTCGAAGGTTCCGAAGTTGATGAATGAACAATTGACCGCTTATCCAGCATTTGTCAAACTCTTCTAAATGACTTTCTACCAATCGATACGTGACTGTTTATATTTATTTAAGTTAGGTTTACTGGAGATGATATCTACTAGATAAATCGCTCACATTTGCAAGGTCTGTATGAGCGTCTAAAGCGCTTATCCAGTTAGGAATACATAGAAAATAATTTTACATTCTGCTTAGAAAGTCCAATCAAAAGAAGTGATTGATAGACAGATTGTCAAGGTCAATAGGTAACATTGTGAGACGCCTTGTCATGTTCCAGCGTTACACCTAATTAGTTCTGAAAAAGAATATTAGAAATATTATCATCGTAAAAACTATACAAAATGCATTGAGCCCAAAACAACATTTTTCTAAATTGAAATGCACACCAACTTTAAACATGAATAATGTGTTGGTTGAACTCTAATTTATTTAAGATGGATTGTTTATTTTATTGTAATAATACACAGCTTTATTTTACAGACACACGCACACGCACACACAAAAACACTACACACGTATATAATGATTAATTTCTGTTTCTTTGAGACAAGTGAGTTCTTTCATTTTGTAAGTTATCTTGAAATGCCTATTGAATGACCCTTTATATTTATTAATAAAATATCAAACCAATCAGTTACACTGAGTAGAATTTCTGGTTTTTCTCGTAATTTCAAACAATTGTTATATGACTGATTTGTTAGTAATAAATTAAAAGAGTAAGAATTAAATAATAAAAGTCAAGTATTCACATTACTCTATGAGTATTAACTTATTTTAAATGTAATATTCATTGACTTATCTTATAACAAATCATTTAATTAAAATCGAAGTAAATTGCTTTAACTCAGCATTTTAGAGAAGCTACAAGATTCTGATAATATATTCTCATACTTTAAGGAAACAACTGCAGGGAAAATTTTAAAATTCTAAGACAAAAATTAAATTTAATAAAGTATGCCCATGTAATATAACCACATAGATTTGGAGAAAGTTTAATTGAACACAACAGAAAATTATGAATAACTTAATCTATTAGCAGACTAGAGTGAATACACTTGTCTGAGAACCTCTCAGATTGTACATGGGTTTGTATATTACATTAGAATATTCCAGAACACTGCCTAAGACGTACAGTATTCTAGAAGGCTTTAGAAAATCATAATAAAAATAAATAAATAAAACTGAAGTTTAATGTTATCAACACTGTGTTTGAAACGCTAGAACCTCTACCTTGTAGACAATCGGTTAACTTCTACTAGTGCTTGTGAATTGATGGAAGTATTCATATTGACACCACCAATGGCATCATTCTATTTTTAAAATTAATATTTATTTAATACCCATTTTTCTTGAATTTTATATCAACTTAATTTTCCTTTTTACTTTCATTTAAAAATTAGAATTGTTTTAATTGATATCCAAATCTAATTAAATATGTGACTCTCTGAAGTAAAATAAGAATTGTGACGCTCGCCCGACCCGGGCTTCATCTTGTGCCATCACTAGATTCAATTATTAAACACTACGACACAAATAATTACAGAATCACCAAAACAATCCTTCAACAATTTATTAGCATATATTTACTATGACACAAATGGCTATGCTCTCCAGGGTAAGCATTCTAATACCTTAGTTCAACCCACCAATAGTAATCTAACAGACTCTTACCACTAACCTTTCCTCGACTGCAACTCAGACTCTGGATCAACTGTTGAAAACACTAGGAAATATCCTTCTATCAGCAACCTTTACTCGAACCCTCTGTTTCTTCCTCCCTCTTGTCTATCATTTCAGCTTCACCTCACCTACAGCCTCTCTTTCAGATCCTCTTTCAGATACCCTTGCTACTTTCAGTCGGAGTTTATATATTTCGAAACTTAACCACTCCCCTTCATTCCTAACTGCTTTACATAATAACTTTACGTATCACGTTTCATTTTTGGTTGGGCAAAGGTTGTTTAGTGAAAGCAATCAATCTCAATTGAAAGTCCCCAAGGTTAGTGAAGGGAAACCGGGAATAGCCCAATGTCACAGAATTAACTTCAAAATTTTACTTCAAGCAAAAAAGGTATGTAACGTGTCCATCAATAAAAATTCGAGATAAAAACCCAACGATTTTAAAAACAACTTTTTTATAGGGTGGTAAAAATTATTAAAGAAAATTTTTGAAATATTAGTTAAAACGTGGCAAATATTTAAATATTGCGTTGTTAGGCAAGTAAGAACGGTTCCCAAAGTTAAATACATAATTATTTTTAACTTTAAAATTTACTTAAAAAGAGACATTTGTGAGCGTATTAAAAAAATTAATAATACTCATAAAATCAAAACATGCATTTGAAAGTTTGTAAGTCATTCTATTAAAAAAATGGTAACCAGAATTCAGAAAAAAAATATTGTGATAAGACAGGGCACCAAATATTGGAATCTTTCTTTCTTGCGAATGATTACTGACTGAAAGTCAGCAACCCTTACTATCTCCCCTTGTGAGTAGAAAGGTTTTACGATCCCTCATGTGGCGTATGAGGAAATTCCGGTGTTCCCAGAGGGGGAAAGAAATTTTTCCCTCAATCCTAAAAGCCCCGAGGGGAAATAATATTTTGACTTATTAAAATTATTGAAATATTAGATAAAACTTGTCACATATGTTTAAATATTGCATTGTTTGGCGAGTAAAAACGATTCCCAAAATTTCAAAGCTCTAGCTTGATGGGAAGTTGGTTAAATTAACGATCGAAAATTTGATGACACACACTCACACACACACACACCAAGTGAAATTCAGAAAAACGTAGTAAAAATATTTAGCAAAAACTATTGTTCATAAGATGTAATTATGATGAAAAAAGACAGTATGTTCTGTATCGGAAACAGATTAATCAGGTAGATTAAAAATTAAGATCATGGTACTTTATCTAACCAAATTTTTATACATTTCAATTAAATCTACTTAAGATTTTATTACATGCATCTCAATTAAATCTACTTATAATTTTATGTTTCAGATAGAACTTTCTATAATCGATTTTAAAACTCAGAATCCTTGAACATCATATTGTATTGATTAACATAACTCCATTTCTTTCGGAATCTAAATATCCTTATAAAATAAAGTTCAGTTGTTTACTGTTATGAAAATTATCGTGCATCAAACAGCATTTTAAATCATTCGGTTAAGAATCATTACTGAAATATAATTAAATTAGAATTGATAAAATATATATTTATATATATTTTTATCATATAATGTAGTTGAACAATTTATCTTTTTTTGTATGAGAAATTCTCACATCACACAATTATTTTTTTAAATTTTTGTACCCATTTAGTTATTTTTATTTGAAATAAGCAGCTTCATTTAGCTAAGAAGAGAAAAGTGTATTCTTAAAACGATTTATATTTTACAAATTAAAAACATTTCATAAGTTAACACTTCCAATTTTAAATGGGTTACTATGCATACAACAGAGTATTTAAAATAATTGTTAATACAAGCAACGCATGTAAGATTTAATATGGCTAATGCGGTAATAGTTAAATTGGTAGAATTATGCTATTCTAATAGACGGAGTAACTGGAGTGTAAAATATTATGCTTAATTATTTGTTATAGTGGTTCCAGGCACGTGCGTTACTAATTTCCTTAGTTAGCCTTTACCATTATAGTTACCCTGAAACATAAATCTGAAGTCTTAGCCCTATAAATTTTACCAATGTATAACTGAAAGTTAATTAATTAGAATTATAAAAACCGAACATACAGCCGGATTTCACAAATTTTAAATTAATGCTTCGTTCTATTATATTTAATTTCTAATTTAAATATATATATATATACATATATATATACATAATACAAGATATATGAGAGAGATATATATATAATTTATGTTTTTCAAATATTAATATTGATTTGTTTTAATGAGAGACAGAATCTTCAAATATAGACAAGAAAGCTAACCTAATGTCATAAGAAATGAATGAAACATAAATAAGCAAATTTTTTTATATATTTATATCTAACTCTATGTGTCGCTATTTGTGTAACAAAGTTCAAATTCTGCTTGAAATGTATTATAAGTATAAATAAATATTGAGGTATCTATATGAACATGAACATATAGCCAACATATGTGTGAATTATACCAGTAATAAATATATGTAGAAACTATTAATAAATGTACATGGAAGTTATGATTTTGGAGATCCAGGTCAATCATAATCCTTGCACTTGACCATGAGTTAAAGTTAAGAGTTTCATTATCAATATCTCTTTTGTTACTTATAACGAGATATTAATAAACATACAAATACTAAATCAATCATGAAAATGACTGAATTGAAAAAAAAAATGTAAGTGGAAAAATAGTACTTTTTCATGCTTTTATCTCGTTACATCTCATTTCAACCCATAATTTATTATCTCATTTTTTTTAACACATTAAGTAACATTAAAGTAATTATGGCTGTATTTGGTGAAGATATAGTGTGTTAAGGATAACTGCAGAATTTTTTTTTCATTTAAAATCGTTTGACATTCCGAAGAAACTCATTTGGAAATACTGTTAAATATGTATAAATATGTATAAGCCACCGGAGTATTAGAACTGCAATAGATTTGACAGCTGGTCATGTCTTTATAATTGGTTATTTTTTAAGAAACGATTAATACATATTAATAATAATGTTTTTAATTTATAATTAGTATTTTATTTCTAATTTTACCCTATTTTACTTTCAATTAAAATGGTAAAAATAATTGAAATCTTTTTTTATATTCCTCTTTTTTGAAAAAAAAAAAAAATTATATTTTTAAAAAAATTATTGATAAGATATGTAGAATTAGTAAAATTTCAAACTTAGAATCTTCTGCAAAATAAAATTTACAGTAATATATTTGCATTTTTATTATTTTATTTTTATTACATACATTATATTGCAACGAAACATTGATATAAATATATATTAAATTTAATACAAAAAATAACATTTACTTTAAAGTATTTTATATCGTTATAATTAAAAGAAAAAATTAAGAAGACAATTTTTTTGTTAAATTAATACGCTTAATAGTTTTAAAAGTTAGTGTATATTAATGAAATTAATATAACAAGAATAGGTTGCTTTGTTTACGTTATAGACAAGGAAAGTTTAAAAGGAAAGTTTCAAGGAAAGAGATTAGTTATGTAGTTAGAATTTTGTTTTTATTTTTTATGACTTAAATTTTCAAACGAATTTTTAAAAATACCTTGCCCTACAAATAAATTTTAATTTTTTTTATGAAGACTGCCATTTTCAGCAGTTAACTACATATTATGACAATAATTTCAACATTTCTGAAATACTAAAGAAATATTTTATTTCATTTCTTTTTTCTAATTTTGCATAGAATTGGGTATATTTGAAATATATTTTCATTCGTATTCAAAATACTTTTTGCTTTCAAAAAGACAATACTTGTATACCAATATTTAAAAAAATAGTTTGTTGCGTAATATATGGGCAGAAAATGTGTGTAATTTAACAACCTCAAATTATGGTTCTTTAGAATAAACACTTACGTGTAGGTAACAAAAATGAATAGAAAAGGTTTTGTGCAAGTCTTAAAGCACAATTACATAGCATCGAACTTTTTTTTTTGAGAAAAAGAACTTTTTTTGTGTGTATATCAATTTTCATTGTACATAAATGTGCTATCATGACAACTGTTTTCTAAAATAAGTTTCATCTAATGTTTTATTCTATTTATTCAGAACATTTCATAGTGTTTACGCCATTCTTTATAAGCTAATCCCGAAAATTAAAAAAAAAAAAAAGAAATATACCAATATTACGCCATTCGAATGAATGTCATAAACAAAAGAATATGTTTGGCTTTGAATTCAAACATAATCTTTCACAAAAGCTTTATAGTTCAAATCACGATTTCCATTCAGTATACTGAAGATGCTGAAAAGTGTACACAAAAAGAAAAATAAACAAATACTAAGAAATTTCTTATTTTATGGTTGTGGAACTTTTCGTAAGAGATGTGAGTGATTTGATTATTTGCTTCTTTTGATTATTTACTTTTTGATTTGATTATTTACTTCATTACTTTTGTAGAATGTATTGATATTTGTCTTGACATATTTTTGAATAGGACTTTTGTACCCGTCATATGCTGTCAATTATAATTATAATTTGCACTTGAAATTACGAGTCTTATATGAAATTAATTTTAATATTCAATAAGTAGAAATGAATCTCCTCAGTTATATTTCAAACGTAGATTTAGTGAATAAAGTGAAAATATTACCATGTAAAAATGTTAATTATAACAATTGAAAGCATATCTGTCTTGAATGGGCAAATAGTTTTTTTATGACATTTGAATTAAAGTATTTGATTCAGTTAAATTATAATTTAATCCAGAATTAATAAGATATCAAAATTTGTTTACAGGTATAAAAGAAATATTCAAAATGTTTTGTCTTTCTAAACTTGAATTAATTTAGATGCTACAAATAAAAGAAAAATAATTTAAAATATTTCCTATTCAAAATTAATTATTTTCCATGATACAAATTTTGAAAAATAAGCTCTTTTTCTACAATAATGCACTCTTTCATAAGACATGCAATCTTCGAAAATAAGACATACAACCATTTGCTTGTAAAATATTATAAAATTTAATATAATTAATTGTTTATCTTCCGGATAATCAAACCTTAGTGATACAAAAAATAAGAAATAATAGTAGCTCGGCATTTTTAAAATCAAAGGTAGGGCAAAAAATTTCAATAAAATTGCTTTAATTTGTTATTTCCACTTACTTTTGATATTTATGCAATATTTCATAATTTACTACTAAAATAAATTTAAAAACAAAATTTAATTAATCCTTTCGCATTACTATAATGATTTCAGACTATCAATATTTTTATAAATTTAAAAGTAAGCAATTTTCTTTCGTTTCGATAATTATGTATAAGACTACTTAAGAGAAACATGAAATATATGATGAACACGCATATATGTGTTATCAGTTATTTTTTGTTAAAATCCTTCTATTATTTCTTTTGTGATATATATATATATATATATATATATATATAACAGGTTAATAATATTTTTTTTCAAATATATATACATACCTTTGTGACGTCCGCCCGACCCGGGATTAATCTTGTGCCATCACTAGATTCAATTATTAAACACTACGACACAATAATTAAAGAGACCCTAGAACAATCTTTACGGAATTTATTAATATATATTTACTATGAGAAAAACTCACTATGCTCTCCCGGGGAATATTTCTATTAACCTCAATTCAACCCACCAATAGTAATCCTGCCTCGACTGCAACTCAGACTCTGGATCAACTAAACAGTAAAGGAACGTTTTGCAACAATCTTTAATCGAACCCTTTAATTCAACCTCTCTTTCTACTTCTCCTGCTTATCTATAGCTTCACTTCTCCTACAGCCTCTCTTTTCCGCTACTTTCAGTCGGAGTTTATATATTTCCTAACTCACCCACTTCACTTCATTTCTACCTACTTTACATAATCACGTTTCATTTTTGGTTGGGCAAAGTTTGTTTAGCAAAAGCAATCAATTTCAATTAAAAGTCCCCAAGGTTAGTGAAGAGAAAATGCGAATAGCCCTATGTCACAACATGCTAATAATATTTTTTTTTCCTTCAAAAATTGAACATTTATCGATAATCCTAAACAGGTAGATGATTCATTTCAGTAGAACAAAAATCTGGAAGACCTGAAAACACTTCTCTAATTTTTTATAAACTATGTGCATTTATCTAAACTTTTACAAAACTGTAATAATATCTTAACTTCAATGTTATGAATAGATTGTGATTACATTAAATTTAAGCTTATTGATATTTTATGACTAGAATTTATATTCAGTAATAATTGCTCAATATTATTCAATTAGCTTATGAATATCTATGAAAATGTAGTGCTCGTTATAATTATTGTAATAAAGTTATGCAAAACTTTATATTTAGTGGGTTAAAAATTAAGAGCACCTGACGCTCAACTCTAATAACCCTTTCGCTACCGGAGGGAGAAAAAAGAAGTGCTGCTATGGGCCCGTGGCTTCTTACCGCGAAATGTCACTCTGTGCCCAGACGATTTTAGATACTAAGCCTAATTCGTGAAAAAAATTCCTCTAAAATCAGCTATTCATTAAAATATTTTGGTATTTACATATCTTATTTAAAATGCATCAAACTTAATATATACAAAAGAAAAAATGGTTTAATTAAAAATTGAATGTTTTATACATAAAATTAAATAAAAATCATACTTTTAAGAAAATACAAAATATATTTACAATGTTACATAAATGTCATGGTGTAAAGATGTACCATTACATGGAATATATAAATATAAAAGATAAATCTTATTTTGCTGTATGGTATATTTATAAAAAAAAAACAATGCATATTCCAACGTCATATGTCTTACGCACATATTCTGACGCTTCACTCAAGATTTGGAAAAAAGGCCACATCTTAGCCCTTTTTTTCCTTTAATGTCTATGTACAGATTTGGATTATGTTCGCTAACATTACTGTCGGATTCATTCATTATATAGCAAATATCAGTATGAGATAAGTACCTTCTTTTCGTCATGATTGTCGCTACAAATAAAAACCAATTCAATGAAGTGAACAGCTGAGAGCATATGCTACCTAAAGCCCTAACCCCCATAAAGGGCCATAAATTATCCTTCGAACTTCTAAGAAGCAAGAAGAAAGAAAAAAGTAAACTGAAAGAAAGTGCACGCTTTCAATCATGTCATTACATTTAAAGAACCGCGCCGCTGTATGTGCTTTTAACAGTAACTCCCTCCCTACCCTCCTCCTGATACCCAGAAATGAAATCCAAGCTCATATAATCAATATCAACATTTCATATAACCTATCTATATAGATTTTCGTGGTAGTGTAACACCATTTAGTAACATAAAAAAATCAAATAAAACGTTCTCTTTAAGCGTATAACAATATATACGCTGGTCTGCAGAAGGCATTCCGGAGCGTATCTATTGTGATACGCTGGGCACAGAAGAGCCACTGCGAAAATATCAAATATGATACTCTATTAGTGAACGGGATAATGTGCAGAAAATCTTCTGCGTTTGTTGAAAACTAACATTCTGCTATACACGGACTCTACATTTTTCTAGAAACCTATGAAGAATAATATATTAGCCCATAAAAATAAAATAGGATCTCTGAATTATCTCATATTAGAAGGTGGTGTTTCAGATCTTTTAATAGGCTATTTACCATATTTCCACAAATCTCTAATAAAATTGGGATCAGATGACTGAAGAGCCCATTCAAACTACTGAAATTTAATACTGAGACAATTCCTATCTAAATGACACAAATCTAGCCCAATGGCAAAATGCGTTGTTTTGATGGAAACTTCCATGGTTACCAGGAAATTTACGGCCAAAAATGGATGTATATGGTCAGCAACTTTGGGGATGCTAGCGCCGGCTTTTACAGATGTTTCCAATTGAGCATAGGAACCCATGAGCATACAAGAAATGTTTTCCACAAACTGCAACTCTCTCTTCACTGTATCGAACAATTGTCATGTGGCATACCGGATCTATAGCTTTGTGCTGCTGGTGCTCCACTTAACACTGTTGATTAACTTGTGGCGCCCTCCCGTCCCGGGCTTCATCTTGTGACATAACTAGATTCAATTATTAAACACTACGACACAAATAATCAAAGAGACACTAGAACAATCTATACTTAATTTATTAACATATATTTTCTATGACAACAACTCACTATGCTCTCCCGGGTAATAATTCTATTAATCTCAATTCAACCTACCAATAGTAATCTAACATACTCTTACCACTAATCCTTCCTCCACTGCAACTCAGACTCTGGATCAACTGTTGAGAACAACAGCAAAGTGACGTCTTATAGCAATCTTCATTCTAACCCTTTAATTCAATCAGCTTATTTATAGCTTCAGCTTCACTTCTCCTACAGCCTCTCTCTTTCAACCTCTCTCGCTACTTTCAGTCGGAGTTTATATATTTCCTAACTCACCCACTTCACTTCATTTCTAACTGCTTTACATAAATACTTTACCTATTCCCCTTTTTATTTTTGGTTGGGCAAAGGTTGTTTAGCAAAAGCAATCAATCTGAATTAAAAGTCCCCAAGGTTAGTGAAGAGAAACCGCGAATAGCCCAATGTCACAACCCCTCCTCAGAAATGAAAAGTGATTAATTGTTGGGTACAAAAACCCAGCGTGAAATTACGATTAAATTCCAAATACCTACTTAATTGGACGTTATCATAAATTTGATTAAGTTCCGAACTCTAAAGCTAATCAATAATTTGAAACTAAATTTATATATTATTTCCCCTTGCTAATAAGCTGAAAATTTGAAGCTTTCTGAAGTCACTCTACTGCTCGTAAACGTCTAGTCTAAGGCGCCACCCAAGGAGAGCTTACAGAAAAACTAATGCTAACAAAATATATTTTATTAATAAAGACTCTTCTTGAACTTCTTATTTCTCCTCAGCCGGAGAATTGCTTCTTCGGCTCCTTTACAAGCTGTAGGTTAGGATCTGGTACCTTGAAATGAATTGCAGTGTACATAATTGTGCACAAAAATATTAGTAAACATTATCATTCATAGATTACATCTAATCTTTCCCATAACATTCAAGAATTTGATGAATGACGCGATCTGGTCAAGAGACGGAACAATGCAAAATGTGAACTTAACGCAGCACTAAGTGTTAATATTAGTCGCGATCCCTAATTACGCCACGATGTGACCAGATGTATAACATAAATACAGTTATCAAATGATTATTCATAATTTATGCAAAATAATAAGGCAGCTATTCTTAAAAAAACAAGTCAATGCATACAACAAGTGTTATACTTTAACAAATGTTTACAATTTAAAAGTTCCAATCTGTATAGCAAAAAATACTTTCCATCCGGAAAGATCACCAACTTGGTGATTTACAATTTAAAAAAAATTTAAACTTTCCATAAAAGTTCTCAGGACTTAGGTTGTAAGAGCCAAAGCTGTTAACCGTATTGGAACTGAAGCCGTAAAAATCAAAGACTTGCTCTCCGAAAAATATCATGTCGTCAAATCAATTGGAATAGCAAAGAATAATACAATCTGATATTTTAGTCTCGCTTTCCGCTGCGGATGATAATCTTGTTGAAGAACCACCTTCTAGATTGGGAGATCGGCTGACATCTGGAATCTTGCTGTAGATCCCTTTTAGTGGATAGGCGTGACTCTAGATTGGATCCTTGATGACCCTTGTGGCTTGGTAGTGGGATCCCCTGGTCTGTTTCTTACTGGTAGCTGTGGCGGTCGGACTTCTATCCTCCATGGCTTGTCTCTTATGGACGAATCTTGCGTACGGACTCCGCTTCTCCTTTGTAGGTGTCAGACATTTTTATCCGCTGGCTTTGCCGGAGTAAAGGCTCTCATCTTGCGGTGAGGTGGCACATATATTAGCGATGTTCCTTCAGTTGAATTGTAATCTTCCATCCGGCAATCAGATCTTTGCTGCACTCGAATCCCTCCACCAAGTTGATTAGATCGCTTTTCATGACGATGGACACTCGAATCCCTTCTAACCGAGCGACTGAAGTTTACATCATAACTACTAGAGGGTAAAGGAAAATTTTGATTAACATATTGATGATATTTGCTATTTAAAAAATTTCGGATCCGATTCTGCAATCTCTCAGACTTCTTGTTCACAGCTCGTAGTTGACTCTGAAAGACCTCAATGACATTCTCAAATTCCCTCTTAAGTTGATTGTATATCTCTGCCGTCTTTACAGATAATGAATTTAAAGTAATTGGCGGGTGTTCAACATTTTCGTTACGATAAACATTATGGTTGTTGATATTCTGTCGCTGCACATCTCTGGTTTGCCTCATTCTATGTGGAACAAGAGCCTCATCTCGCTTAAAGCGATATCTATTCAAATTTCACCGATTTTGAATTGACAGGGAATTCTTCTCAACTTCACTTAAGTGCCGCATTTCATATTGAGATAGAAATTGCAAAAGTTCAATCTTAGAGGTTGGTTTACGGACTTCAAGATGGTCCTGAACAGGCGTTGACATTCTCAACATTATATGCTGTATTAACTCAGTTTCCGGGGTCAATAAATTTAGCCAAAGCGCAATTTTCAACATGTAATAGGCAAAATCTAACGGAGGTTGGTTTCGCTGTTAGGCCGAATAGAATTCTGCTTCTAACCGCGTACGATCACGCACTACAGGAAGTGCATCTGTTAGAGCACCCTGTATGTTCTCAAAGTCAGTAGATTCTCCCGTTTAAAGTCAGCACCGATCACATCATACCAATCGCGTGCTCCCTCTTAAATGATTGCGTAAATATGAGCAATGCAGTTCTGCCGGGATATTATAAAAGGCTATATTGTCCTTTACGCTCTGTAGAAATTCAACTACATCGCCATTTCCATTGAAATATCTAATTGGAAAAATTACTACTCGAAGTGGGACTCTTTCTCTTTGGGTGGGAACGGTTCGGTGCCAGTGTGACGCTCGCCCAACCCGGGCTTCATCTTGTGCCATCACTAGATTCAATTATTAAACACTACGACACAAATAATCAAAAGGTCACCAGAACAATCTTTAAACAATTTATTAACATATATTTACTATGACAACAACTCCCTATGCTCTCCCAGGTAATATTTCTATTAGCCTCAAATTAACCCACCAATAGTAATCTAGCAAACTCTTACCACTAATCCTTCCTCGACTACAACTCAGACTCTGGGTCAACTGTTGAGAACAACAGCAAAGTGGCGTCTCTTAGCAATCTTTAATCTAACCCTTTAATTCAATCAGCTTATTTATAGCTTCAACTTCATTTCTCCTACTGCCTCTCTCTTTCAGTCTCTTTCTTTCAGCGTTTCTCTTTCAGCCTCTCTCGCTACTTTCAGTTGGAGTTTATATATTTCCTAACTCACCCACTTCACTTCATTTCTAACTGCTTTACAAAATTACTTTACCTATTCACGTTTCATTTTTGGTTGGGCAAATGTTGTTTAGCAAAACAATCAATCTCAATTAAAAGTCCCCAAGGTTAGTGAAGAGAAACCGCGAATAGCCCAATGTCACAAACTTTTGGCTCCATAATAATCAACTGCCTTCCACTATTCTTCAAATCTCCACTTTCGACGTTCTGTAACCTTCAAAAGGGGTTTCTTTTGCTTTGCAGCACTTGTTTCTTATTTTTTTTTGGTCGATAGTTTTTAAAACCATTTCCTTTTACGATCCATCTAATAGATTGAATGAATATTCTTTTGTACTGAATTGCAATGTGTTTTGTTGTATTTCTCTTGTTTCTGCACAAAATGCATTTTATTTGCATAATAAAATAAGAATGTTAGCGGTTTCGGAGGTAGTCTAACCACACTTTGTTGGACCCACAATCGTATCAAGTTCAAAGTAGCTCAAATATCTCGTTTCCTTCATAAACAGGTTGTAACCGACGTTCTTAGGCCATAACTGCTTTAACGCAAAAGAAATTAACAGCATCTCGGGGTAAATTACTATATTTTTAATGACATAAGACCTCACAGTTACAAGGACGGAATTAAAGCAATTAACAGTAGCATTTAGAAGGAAAAAAGTTTATCACAAGTAAACTTAATTATAGTCCAGGGTTGGACAGTAACAGAGGAGACCTTACTCACGAAATCCCAGCTCTCTCTGACAAAAATACTAGATGACAAAGCCACACCCTAACTGTGAGGATTTTTCCCATAATGCACACACAGCCATCTACAGTCTTATTTTGAAATTAGTGTGTTACAAGGTGAATTATATTATTTACTGGTGCTCCTAACCATGAAAGGGTATTTGATCGGAAATTCTGATTTCTTATACGCGTATGCGCTGCTTTGGCTGGTCAAAGTTTGAGTGATGAATGTTCCGACTTTTTGCTTTAAGTGCTGTTTCTTAAGGCTTTTTATGTATATGTCCAAATTGACATGCCAACATTCGTAATCCTAATCTTTTTCTTAAATAAAATTTTAAATTTTTTAAATTAAATACCTAGTTTCTCAAATTTTGTAAATTAAATACTTTAAGATATCCACTATAATGTATTTTATATAATATATATCTATATTGATTATCTAACTCTAACTTGAAAACAGCTGGAAAAATATTTTCAATGAACAACCTTGAGAGCTTTCACGATTTCTTTTTGAATTAAGCTTCGAAAATTTCATGTAAAAAAGGTTAGTAGTAAGATGCACGTGGAAAGCTTACAATAAGTTGAGAACAACTACGCAAATAAGATAAAAAAAATCGAAGAAGGTCACTTACCCTATTGCCCATTGCGCTGTGAGAAAGATAGAATAAAATATTTAAAAAATATTTATGAGCCCTCTCATTGCTGGAAAACGTGTTAAGTTCAATCAATCCATTGTTTATAAATTAATGTTATACATGCTAGAGTCGTGTTTTTAATGCTATTATTAGAAATATTTTTTGTAATATCATAAAGTATGTATTCATTTCTTTTCATCCAGTCGCTTTCCATACCATTCTGGATTCTAAGTTGAATTTGAAGAAGTCTGCATGTAATCGTATGTTTGAAAAAGGCACTAAGACTATTTATTTGCAAATGA